>NW_019104794.1:139385-183806 GCF_001995035.1 Momordica charantia | reverse complement strand
GGACACGAAGTAGCAAAGCTTGTTGAAGTTTCCTAGCTCTCGATCTTGTAATCGGTCCATGAGGCATAACAAAGGTAGCTTCTTGGTTCATATCAACTCTTCCTTTGTTCCCATCATGTGATCACAAAGAAAGAGACAATTTTTTTTACTTGAATATAAATTTTGCAATGTATAGTTTTGATTATTGGTAGTAGGTTGATCTACACCCTTGATTTAGCATCATTTCATTTTTTTTATTCATTTTTCTTCTCTATTTAATTATTAAGCTAAGTTGCCTGAATTCCATGTGACATGTTGTCGGTTTGAATAGTTGCAAATCTATGATAATTTAAATAATAGCTAAAAATTATTATTAATATAGCAAAAATGGAACATGTAAATCACAAATATGTAGATTTGTCAATGATTGATATGATTTCTGTTAATATATAAGTCTAGTGGTTATCGCAAAATGGGATTACTTACTCAAATTAATCTAAATTATAGTTGTAATCTTTTAAAATAGTTATTTTTAAAAAATTTTATATATATTTATAGATATTTTAGAAATGAAGCTATCCATCCAATTTTTTCTGTCTTCTCTCAAAGACCTAAACTTTATGTCAAGTTGGTCTGTTTTTGTTTTTTGTATCTCTATTTTTGTTATTTTGGTTTTTTGACTTTTTAGAAATGAAAGCCGTATAATTACTGCTTTTAATCTTTTTTGCTCTCAAGATCAAGAAATCATAATATTCTTGATTTCTATTTTAAAATTGAAGAAAGTGAAATTTTGTTTTGTAATATTTATTTTTATCTCTCAGACAATTATTATCAAATGATAATTTTATGTTTTCTAAGCCCATTCTTTGGTTTCTATAATGAAAGAGTCTAGCACCTAATTAAGCAATAATTGTAACCTAATTAAGCAATAATAAATTTCTTTATCAACAAATTCCACAACCTGAATATTTACAATTTCATCAACATTTCCATAAAATTAAACATTGATATTTTATCGACATTGAACTTTGCCCTTTATTTATCAAAATGGCATATTGAAATAAAACCTTATTAAAGCTTTAATTGCAACTTCCAAATCAAAGATGAGCATGATAAGAAGTATATGAAAATAGTAATACCTTCCCTTTGCATATAATTTGGTAAATACATGTATTCATAAACCAATGGCAATGGCAGTGGCAAATAAATAAGAATTCTATTTGTTTAAGAACTCTCAAGCTCTCATCTCATAGTTGCTATTTTCCTTTGTTTTTTTTTTTATCTCATGGTGGATGTAGTGTAGGTGGTACATCTTTAAGATTAAAAGATAACTTAAAACTTAAAATAAACAAATTTACTGTGCCTGAGAGAAGCCTCTGGGGTTTGACGAGAAACTCCGTTCACGAACCATATAATCCGAGTCGAGTCATATTCATGTTCTATGTACGCCCTGGAATCAGTTTCCCCAAGCTGGAATCTGTTCTCAAGTCATTGAGTATTATATTTGAAGGGCAACTCCTCACAATCCAGCTGCTGGGCAGTCACTGTTACTGGCAAAAAATGTGCAACACAAAACCTTAAATCCATTCTTATTGTGGAATCTAACAATAAAGGCAATACGTAGAGTAATTCAGAAGCCAGTTTCAACTTTTATGTTCTAGCTCTTACACAAAGAATAACATAAGATAAAACAAACAGCAGTTAAACAATTCGGTATCGTCTGCTGCTTCCTAGGTTCTATATGTTATGTTTGCAGAAATTGTAACAGGGTGCCCGTGGTTTAAAGGCGAAAACGTGCAGAGATGTCTCATCTCCTTGCCTGTTCTTCTGTCTTTCTCCTTTTGGAATGAATTTACTGTCTCTTATCCAGAAAGAAATATAGAAGTTAAAGTCATATAGATTGAACCTTTCATTTCCATCTAAACTACTTGAATTCTGCTCGGTGAAACTTCGGTTAGTGGGTGTTTTTCTTCAACGTTCCATATCCTGGGGCTGAAAATCCACGACTTTTTGCAGTTTTGGAATAGTTCTTTTCAAAATTGTGCTTGAATGTTTCTTTATGCGCATAATGTCATACATTTAGTTAAATCTTTTCTTTTTCACAAGGGGAGAAAAAAATGGAAGAAGAAGAAGAAAGATTCTAGTCAATAAGGATTCGAAATATGAAGATGACTTCGTTTTGAAAAGATGCTTGGGCGGGGAATCAACCATTGGCAGCTTCTCTGGAATCTTTGAGACTTCACAAAATAAAGAGATCTTGCAGTTTGAAGTTTGGGAGAATAAATCAATATCTTTGAAGGTTTTGGTATGGTCTAAAGAAATCAGTTTTTTTCCATTGTTCTTGTAGCAAAAAACTGCGGAATTCATTACTTCAATTTGGCAGCAAAAAACAACAATGTCATTATGTTGCTTTGTAGTGGTGGTTTGAAAAAAGGGCTAAAATATAATGAGTCAATATGGTCAAGAAGGGAATCCACAAACCTTCCATGGAAAAGCAAGTTTTATGAAGAGAAAGCCTTAAAAGATGATTAAACATTATGCCACTTCTTGATTCTCTCTCTAAAGAATTCATCAGTTATTCATCCTATAGTTTCAAATCTCACCAGGGGCAATAAAAGGTAATCCAAATGATTGCCTTAATGGCATTAACTTGTGTTAACTTAGCTTAATACTTTTGAGCTTTATACCACATGTAGCTGAAGGATATTATCCTTGGAGCATTTCTCCTAATATTTCCGGCCATATGAGCATTGAAAAGAAAAATGACCACGATCTTCCCCAACCCTTAAACATAGCACACAGAATGAGAGACTTAAAGCAGTCGTAGGGCATTTTCTTTAGAACTTATCTATTGAATTAAGGCCATCCAAATGAAGAATTCAAAAAAGAATGTTCGCCTTTTGAAATTTTAGTTCCCAGCGCCTTCAAGGAAAACGTTTGATTACTTTTACCAAATATTTAAGCAAGAAAGAAGTTGATTCGTTTTGGACACTCCCAATTTCAGATCTGCTTGCAGAAACCTGACAGTAACATTCAGTTCTTTGAGAAACAACTGTTTGAATAACACCGAATTGGGAAAGAAATACCCTCAAAAGCTTTTAAGTTCCAAGTTCTCACGACCACCACCTCTTGCATCTCACCTTACTGATGGCCAGTTTTCAATCCACTTCATGAGAAAAATTCCTTCCAAGTTTCTGCATCATTTAAATTTCTTCTAGAGTCAAAAGATCCACGTCTTCCTCTGATGGCAGTACATGTCTGCCTTCTGCGATCTTCCTAAAAACGGATGTTTTCCCATTACCCAGAGGCAAATTTATAGAAATTTTTTGCTGATTATAGATAAAATTCCAAAAGCATCTCCCATTTGTTGTTTTTTTTTTGTCCACAGTGAACCACTCTCCTTCCTTTACATACTTGCTGCTAATAACTTTATGCCAAAGACTGTTCCCTTCAAAGGGAACCTCTAGAAAATAGAGCTGTAATTTTTTCTCTTTTAAATCACCAAATCTCAAGCATCCTATATCCATGGGTTTGAGTAACAGCCTTCCAATTGACAAGATTGGCTCTTGTTATCACCAGCCCCTCCTTCCCGTTAGAAGTTTCTAAGAGCCTTTTGTAAGCCCATGGCTACTCTTCAAAGGAACTAGAACAGGGACAAAATAATAGGAAGTCAGACCATGAAGGACCAAATTGATAAGATATTAGCTCCATTGAAAATGAAACTTTTCTTCCATTTGTCTATTCTTGCATGAATCTTACCCAAAATGAACACCTCACTGGGTTAACAGGTTTCCTAAGTTATGGGCAAATTCCTGTCCCCAGCACAAAATTGTAAAAATCTGCTTCGGCTTTCACCACTTCTTGATCTATGCCAATGCTGTTGATAGTTGTCTTCTCACAGTTAAATTTATCCCTGAAGCACTTTTGAACAAGTTAACAAGTATAAAGACAATAACTAACCTTTCTTTCTCATCTTTGCTGAAAATCAAGTTATCATCCACAAACATGAGATAATTGATAGTGACTTTGAAACTTCACAACCAGAAACCCTTCAGCAAATCAAATGAGCTTGCTCTGAGCGGCCATATGTTGAGTACAATGTACATCATCCACTACGAGAAAGAGGAAAGGAGATAAGAGGCCTCCTTGCCTCAATCCCCCAGAGGCTTTGATTCTTCTTGATCTCCCATCGAGGAAAAAAAAAAAGAAAAGGAGGATTGGAGTGGAGATACAACCCTCGCTCCAACTTCTTCATTTCACCCCTAAACCTTTTGTTTCTAGGGCCTCATCCAGAAAAAAACTAATTAACTACGTCATAATCTTCTCAAAATCCCAACATTTCAATTGCAAAAAAGATGGCATCTAGGATTTGTCTCCTTTTCACTAACATTTGTCGATACTCTGAAATGGTTTGGTGAAGAACCTCACGAAGTCTCTCCATAAGCACTTTAGCACTGATTCTATAGACCCCATTAACAAGATTTATGGGTTGATAATCAGGCGTTGTTTTAGCACTGGATTATTTAGCATAAGTCAAATATATAATTTCTTGAGGATGCCATTCTGGAATAATTCATGGAATATCCCAAGAATATCACCTTTCGTGGTGTTCTGGGTGTTTTTTGAAAGAATTATCAGAAAAAAAACCATCTAGTTTTGGCGACCTAACGTTTCCCCGAGAATCAACGCACATCATCATAGTTTCAAGGAAGGCTAAATTTCAAACCCAAAGCTAATTCAAAGACTTTTAACTACATTTATCAAATCTTCTTCACAAAAGACAAAAACTAGGTAGTCAGGATTATTACTAGGATAGCAAGGGCATATTAGTAATTAGCCCAAGAAGTTGGTTATAAATAGAGCGTCTGGGTGTGGAAGGAGATGAATTCAGGTAATAGTTTAGTGGGTTTGAGGTTACGCAAGAATACTCAATAGAGAGAGGTTCTACGTACCTTGAATACTTGGGAGCTATTGTAGTTCTTTATCCTTTGGTTTGGATTGTTCCCTTTTTGTACTTTTTTCTCATTTTATTGCATTAATGAAATCGTGTCTTTTTCAAAAATATTTCAAGTATCATTTCAGTTCTCTGGTTTCTAGTAGAATCAAAGAGACTGACTTTCCCATACTTCTCTTCACCTCCCCAACAAAACTACCCAACAACACACTAAAAAACTCAAAGATTTTACGCTCGGTCTTCACCAACACTTTTTTCCGAAGGCAAGTCTCCACCAACACTTGATCTCTCTCACACTACCTTTCCAACACTCTGCAGGCATACCTGCCTCCACGCTGAAATTCTCTACCCTGCTCTCTCACAAACTCTCATGCAAACTCACTCTGAAAAAGAGCATAAGACCAAGCTATATAACCATTATGTTAATTAATAATTGGTTATACATTATTATAATTAATTTTTATCAGTTTCTTTTTTATTTTTTGAATGGTGTCTAACCTAACCTTTAACTTCTTTGGCATTAAATTTCTGGGAAATATTTGAAAGGATTTTAGTACCCAGGGATTTTTCTTCCCACCATTCAATAGTATATGAAACAACCCTAAATATTCATCTCCCACCTTAAGCCACTGGTGTCTAATCTTTGGGACCAAAAGATATCCTTTTTGGGCGTGATATTCAAAAGTTCCAACTAATGGACCTTGCATACTTCATAATGGTCGTTTGTGATTCCCAATATCAATGTCATTGATTTTTGGAGTCAACAAGGCTTTTTGATTGATGACATGTTTAAACACTTCCTTATTCCAAACCTTAAAAAGATCCTCGAAAGCTTTATGCCTGAGCACTGAAGCATATCAAAGCCATCCTTATGAATGAAGAGACTTCCACTGCCCATTCAGATCAGAGCTAGAAGAAGGGTGCTTCAATCACATGTCAACAAATACACATATTTTATTTTTAAAAAGCATGTCCTAATGTGTGTGTCCTGACTCCTATTTTAGAAATTTACATCATCGTATCTATCTTCTTGTACGTGTGTTGTGTCAATATTTTTCTCCCTGCCAATATTTTTCTCCCTGCTTTCTTACCTACAGAGCTCACTTTGTTCCTTCATTAATCACCATGGGACAACATTGCTAAGTTTACAACTATATATACTACAAGGAAATGCATTAAGAAGATGTATTAGGAATATGTTAACATTAAACTTGCATCTCAAGCTTGACAAAAGATTCTTTTTGATACCCATAAATTCTCTATCCCCTTGATGCTCAGAAGCTTGACTAGAACCTCCAACATGAGATACATATACCATATACTTGTTTCCAACATTATGAAGACAACCTCCAGGAACATGTTATCTTGTGACATAAAAAAGATGAAACATGTAAAAACTAAAAATATAATGTCTAGAAACTACCAATCCAGTTCATATGAAACCAAACCATGACAGTCCTCCATCAGACTAATGTCAGATTCTTGTAATTTACTTAGCCTTCATTTGCCTTTGCAGATAAGGGGTAAGTCTGCCATTCAAACTTTCAAAGCTAAGCACTGTCTCATAACTATTCTCGGCAGCCTAATATAACGGTTATCTACATGGGATGGGATGGATCATTCTCTTTTCTTGATAAGAAACCATGCTTTTTTTTTAATAAGAATAAGAAACCATG
This sequence comes from Momordica charantia, assembly GCF_001995035.1. The sequence continues at coordinate 177,197 of NW_019104794.1, read as the reverse complement.
CTTTGATTGAGAAGAAAGGAAAACAATATACAAAGGGCATACAAGAAACAAGCCTTAGAAATCAACACCAAAAGAGATGTATTAAACTTAACCAGCTCCCAAATATCCTCCAAAGACCTATCTACCCTAAAAATTCTGCTATTCCTCTCAATCTAGATACCCCACAAAATGGCCACAAAACAAGCCTACCATAATAGAATCTCTCTGTCTCGAAAAGGCGGAAATAATAACACCGCCCTACAACTCCTATACCAGCCCACAAAACCCCAACCTCCAAAGAACTGATTCACCAAATATGTTGGGCAAACTAACAACTCGACAAGATATGATTATTTAAAAAGAAATTGTCCCATAAATTTTTGTGGCAGTTGTCGTTTGCATGAACTAAGCCCCAAAAATGCAGCAATTTACTACCCTGCTCATCAAATTCAATATAAATATTGCAGGATAGGTAAATTGGATTGTAAACTTACCAACACTGAATTTACTTAGCAGACAAAACTGCACATAGGCAACTTAAGGCAGCAGGGATGTGAACCTTGCCTCAAAGACGAACCCTCGGTAAAGCCCATCGCTATATCCAGGCACTCCACATACCCACCGCCACTCCATCTTCCCGGAACAACGATGCCACAGCGCCATCATCCCCATCCTCTTCGCCGAAAAGCAAATCTGTTCTCCGCCACCAAAGACCTTAAACTTACTAGACCCTTGAAAGCACTGAAACATCTGGACAGGCATACGACCCGCCTCATCCCACTCCAATGTATCCAAATCCAACCTCAAAATCAGAATCGTGGAGCACAAAGCAGTCAACGAAAACGAGGATTTGAGGCCACCCACCATCAAGATTTGGTTACCCGTCCCTCGGACCAAACGGGGCCGTTTCAAAATGTCAAAAACATCCCCCCATTCGTGCCTCTCGAGCCGACCCCAATTCTGGGAGCTCTTGAGGTCGGCAATGGTGCACGCGAACAACTTCCATTGACTCCTCCACGGAGAACCCACATCGCATAGGGCGTAAACCGAGTTAGAAACCATCACAGGGCTTCGAGGTTTGGAAGGCAAATTGGAAGAAAATTTGCTCCACTGATTCGACCCAGAGAAGTAAAGAGCAGCCAATTCGGTCAACACCATGACTCTGTTAGCAGAGTCAACCAAAACGGACCCATGCCGGGACCAAGCGGAGCCGAGCTGCGGCAGGACGCGGAACTGGCGAGTCAAAGGGTTGCAGACGACGAGCGACTTGTTTGACTCGGGCGAGTCGGGCAAGTCGCCCCAAAGGTAAACGAGGCCGAGAGAGGAGGCGACGGGGTGGGGGAATCGGAAGGGAAGAAAATCAAGGGAGAATCGAAGCCACTGATTCTGATCAGGGTCATAGACGTGGAGACACGGATTAGCGGCGGCGGCAGCGAGGCGCTGGTGGGTGTGGTGGTGGTGCGGCGGCCGGAGAGCGATGAGATTGAGAGGGGGGCGGGCGGAGACGAGGTCGGTGAAGGAGGGGGAAGAGATGATTTGGTGGAAAAGCTTGCAGACGCAGCGGCAGATCATGATATCGCGGAGAGGGAGGGAGAGGAAGATCTGATGGAACGAGTCGTCGGGAAGCCGGTAGATCGGAGAGGGTTCTTCGTCTTCCATTGCCGAGACGGCGGCGGTGGAAGATGACGGCGGCGATTGAAAGAGAGAGCTTAGAGAGTGAAGAGGAGCAGCGACGTGGGTGCACTCAGAAATTTCTCTGTCAAATCATATCATATATATCAGGTTTCTGGAAAATAAAAATTAAAAAAAAAATCAATCAATCAAATAGATTCTGTAATATCTTTTAACTTTGTGATCAGAAATTTAGAAAACGTGAAGGTCGATTGTTTTGGGAATGCAGATCTGTATATATTTATTTATGAAAATATTCTAAATTTATATAATTTTTCAAAAACGTCTCACCAACATTCATATAATTTATACATTAATCTAATATAATTTATATTTATATAATAAATTTTTTTAAATTAATTTAATATTTTGGATTTGTTTATATTAATGGTATTAATTTTTGTATGTTATTGGGTAGAATTGATATTAATATAATATTTTTTTAAATAATTAATATTGAATATAAATTTCATTTTCAACTTTAATATATTTTAAAAAATACAATTATATAATTAATGTTACTTGAGATAAAATTCATTTATTATATTATCAAATTATATTATATTAAGATGAAAAATATCAAAGGTAAGCCGATCGTTAAAAAATGTATTTAAAATTATATATTTAAGATAATATATATTATTCATAATAATTCATTCCAAATATTAAAAGTAAATGGAAATATTATATAATTTAATTGAAGTTTATTTTATATGTGCATGTAATACATAAATATACTTAGTCAATGACTATATTAATTTATTTAAACTATAAAATTACAAATAAAACCAAAGAAATTTGATAAATTCATGGAAACGCATATTTTGAAGACATCCAAATGTCTTTCAAATGGACATCCTAGGATACTCGGACATCTCAAAACTGGTAAAATGTAATATATGATAAATTATATAGTATTGTAAAATAATAATTTATAATTATACAAAATTTATAATATATGTGCAAATAAATTAATTAATAATATTTTACATCACCACTAACTTATAAATATATTACTCGAACAATTTTCAGAATATAATTTTACTTTTCATTGAATCATTTATTTTCCGCTTCCAACCAAAAGCACTCTTATGTTTAGAGTGTTTCAAATTCTAAATTTGAAATTTTAAAATAGAGAATTACCTCGAAAAATAGATAAGAAATTTAATAAATATACTCTTTCATGTTATAAATTCTTTTTTTTTAAATAATAAAACATGCAAAATATAATATATGATTTTTCATGGTTTGAGTTTCGGTAAGATCATCAACTAAATACTCCATTTAATTTTCAATTTTTTACCCACATGTATCAAATTTCATCCTAAAATTTTATTTTCCTTAAATTGTATTCTAAACTTAGGTAAGTATTGCAATTGATTTCTACCCATTAATAACAAAAGGCATTATAAAATCTCCACAAATTCACTAATTTCAATACAAATTAAACTTTTATACACAAAATTGACTATTAAATATCTTTTTTTTTTTTTTTGTAAAGCTCACAAATTTCAATCAATCACCAGCTCTAATGTAATTTTTTATGAATGTATTAAATTTTGTACTAACTACATGTTTTATAATTTATCAAATGCATATGAGAATATTTTAACCATTCTTAAAATAAAAATCTAATTTAAATGTATTTGACAATACCATCTAAATTTATAGTGCAATATAGCTTTCAAAAGTTCGGAGGTAAAGTTTGATTTTTTTCCCCTACATTTTTATTTGCCTAAAGTTATAAATGATTTTTTTTCGGTCTTTAAATTTTTTTAATACTGTCATAGATCCACGAAAAACATATCTCAACGATTAAACAATTATCTCTGATTTAGAAGTCTTGTTGTACTAAAAAATACTTTTATAGTTCCTAAATTTTATTATAAAAACAAATTCAAATTTTATCATAAATTTTTCATCAGCCTCCAACCTAATCCTACGATATTCAATTTAGTTTTAAAATTTTCCTTAGTGAACTTGTATTTTACAACAGATTTGGTGCCTTGAATAAACAAAACCAATAAACTTTGTTGATATGTATTGTCTTTCTTCAAACTTTGTTTACCGTGTTCATATTTTACGAGGCTATTTAATGGGATAGTGTTCGTTCTAGCTCCTTACCATTGATAGGTCTGCTTGGCGTTTATTTTCATAGATGAGTTGTTATGTTGTGTCTCGTTTATGAGGTACGTAGTGTTCTATATGCTTTAGTTGCGTTGTTAACTTTCTTATCGTTGGTGTTCATATTACCTTCTTGGCAGGTCTCTTTGCTCCACTTGACTAAATTTTGTTCAATTGGAACACTAAACGTGATCCTGATAAGAATCTTGGTATGCCAACATCTTATTTACTCTCACGCATTTGGTGCAAAGATCGTCACGTTGACCAAGATAAGCATGTAAATTTCATCCAACCTCTCCAAAGGGTAGAATGGCAAGGTTATGCAAGAAGCCTCGTGCAACAACAACCTAGAGAAAAGAAAAGAACGAGCGCTAGTGACACATCCACTCAAAATCTAGGACACACATTACAAGAATACATTTATTAGAATATACATTTTTTTTTTAATGACGAAAACTATTTTTATACATCTCAACTATTGACATGCAAAATTATTCTAATGAACTGTAAAAGAAGTAATAAGAATATGTAATACTTCAAGATGTTGGAGAAACTAGTTACTTATTTCTAATATTAGAAAATGTTATATGTTTATGAGTATTTGACACATGCCTAGTGTTCAACATATGTCCAAAAGTTAATGAAAAAGGTAGGTATGAACTGCTCAAGATTTTTTTTTTTTTACGGAGTACTGCTTAAGGATTTATTTCTTTTATTTTAGTATGATAAATATGGGGTGGAGATTTAAACCTCCAACTTCAATGAAAACAACAGATACTTTAACTCAGGTTTGTTATCTAAACATTATTGTAAAATATATGTTCATTTTTACATCAATAAAATGAGTTTAATTTATTAATTCTCCCACTACTCTCTAGACTAGGATCTTCAAACCCTTACCAAGACATTAGAAGGCTAAAGAAAATATCTCAGACCTTTCTCTACGTCCTAAGTCATTGTAAAAAATCCTAATTGTACTTTTACTAATAATTGTTCACCAAGTTGGACACAATCAAAGTATCATCAAATTCGACAAAAGTAACGAATGAGGAAGTTATAGAAACCACCAAATCGACCCGAACACACTAACCGCAAGGCGGACTAATTGTGAATTTGTTGGAAAGGTAAACATAGAGCCCTTTTTAGTTCCAAAACCACATACAAAGTGTTTCGTGTGGAGTCCCAATTCTAAAATCAAACGACTGGAAATGGTGTCACCTAGATAGGCAAACGCCAAGGATAAGATGATGGTGTTTCTTTCAATCTGTTGGATATCTGTTTAGCCAAATTGGGGCCAAAATTCTGTTGGGATTCATGCATTTATGGTGGGATTTGACAAAGCCCTAAATATATCAATTTCTACCAATCAAATCCCACCAAGTCTGTAACCTTACCAAAGATTTAAAAAAAAAAAAAGAAAAAAAAAATTCCAATGAGATTCTAGATCAACGTTGGATACACATTGATATTGACATGCCCTTGAATGATTAAAAGCATGTTTAAATGCTATTTTTGGTCCTGTCCTTCGATTAATTTTAATCCATGTATTAATCATTTGTCTTTGTACTTTCGAGACGTATGTCTTTGTACTTTCGAAACTTATTGTTTCCATCCTATACTTTTAAAAAGTGACCAATCTGATCTCGTTTTACAAAATTTTAACACATTTTGTACAAAACAAACATTATGATTACATTTCAAAAAATCTAGTATGTGAAGTATTATACTAAATTATGATCTAAAACATGAGACAAAAATGAAAATGATAGGACCGAAATGGTTACTTCTTAAAAGTAGAAAGACCAAAATAGATGTTTGAAAAGTACCAGGACTGAAATGAAGCACAAAAAGTACCAAAATAAACATTTTGAAAGCAATAAGACTAACCAAAGTCGAAAGCATAACAACCAAAATAGTATTTAGACCTAAAATTTAATACTATTTGATGAAAATTTCAAAATAATTAAAAGGGTCTGAGAATTTCTACGGAACCGATAAAAAAAGAAAAAGAAAACATTTAAAAGTGCTTTTGGTTCCAAATGTAACAAGTGATTCACTCAACATCTTCTTCAAGAGGTATCCAGTCCCATCCTTCCAAAGAAGATTGAGAATAAGTCTGAAATTCATAATTACTCAGTTCAGAATCAAAACCCAAATGTTCAAATCCATCATATGGCTAAACATACATTAAATAAGAGGAATACACAATAGCATTTAGATAATAATATGTCAAAGAGCAGAGGTCTACATTCCACAGGATCAGAAGATGTGGTAACAATTCTCTTTATTTTCATTTTTCACTGGATGACCTGGCAGGTAGTTCTTTTCTTCTTACCTCTGGACCAAATACTACAAGTAAAAGCCAACATCATGAATTTGCTTACCTGATTCAAGTTGTTTGCTTCATTTACCTCAGAAAAAGGTTCCCCATTGGACAAGTTGCAAACAAGAAGGCCTTGCAATTCTCATCAGATCCTTCTCCTGATAATATCAAAATTCATCAGTGAAGGACTAGAGTTTTTTAACTTTTCATTGAGAACAAATTAAAGAATACAAGAGGAAAGCCCAGGCCAAAAAACACCCAAAACAAAAGGAAGAGCAAATTACAAAACTGGACTCTAATGGATAATCACTTAAGGAAGCCCAAAGGGAGGTATTGAATTTTAGGCAAGTCACAAACCTCCACAGCTCCACTCAAGACCTTTTACTTATCGCTAAACACTCTTATTTCTCTCAAGTTAAATGTTCTACAAAATTGTGAGAAAAAAAAACTGTCACAGAAATGCCCCTTTTATCACTAAAGATTAGAGTAATTGAGAACGAGATTCTTGAACAATCAGTGTAAAGACTAGTCCTGTAGAAATTGAACCCCTAAAATTTATAAATTCAATGGCAATAAGCACATCACCAAACCCAAGGCACTACATGTATGGACATACTGATAGAACCTTAACCAATATCCATTTCCTTCTTGTTCTAGAGAATGTCTCAACCTTTTCGATCATTTTTGAAAATTATGCTGGTTGGTTCATAATTTATTTGGTATATTTTCACCTTTCTTAAAACCACATCTTAAAACCACATTTGTTCTCTCAGCCAAACTTTTTTTAAAACACAAGTTTTTGAAAACTACTTTTGGCTTAGATTTTGAATACCATTACAGAAAGCAAATGCAAAACAAAGAAATACAATAGTGAAAGTAGTGTTTACAAGTTTAAGTTATAAAAACAAAAATAAAAAAATAGAACCATTATGAAACGGAGCCTTAGTCTTAGTTTTTATGGGTACAAAACCTAAAATGCATGATATAGTGGGAAAAACTAAAAACAATTATAAACCAAGGCATCATTTCAGCTGATTAAAGTTCAGGTGTTTCCAGGATACTTATTTCATTAAAGGAGAATGGTGAAAATCAGCAAAAGAATTGACCAAAGCATAATCTCCAAACGTTAGCTCAATAGTAAAAAAGACAAGTTGTAAACTCAATCATGGTAGCCATCTATATTTTAGCCTACAAATTTTCATGTGATTATTTCACGAGATTAGCCAAGTTACATGCAAATTGATTGACCTAGACACTAGGAAAACAAAAGAAAAAGATTAAGCGAGAAAAAAAATAAAGCCTCTGGTTGATAACGTGAGGATATTTAAAGTTGAACTGTAACAGAAGAAAGATGAGATAACACCTTCCTATCATCTCTTTCGCTTCAGTGACTTGATACTCTTAACAATATAGCTGATGACCTCCTTCAAAGTAGCTTTCCTTTTTTCCTTATAGTTCCATAATTCAGGTACGGAATAACGGCCACTCGGATTATATTCATTCAATTCTTTAAGAGCAGTAATTACTGCATTGTATATCTCATCACCCCATTCCTGCTTGAGACCTTTCAGTTTCTCATCGTCTTCATCAATGTTTTCCTGCATCATGCAACATATAGTTCATAATATAACTTTCGACCAGTCAATCCCGCATATTAGATGAAAATACTACTTTAACTAAACAGCCATATGCATAAGCACAACCATTATTGAAAGTTTGAAACAGTTACCAGCATATAGTTTCTACCAAGACCAACCAAACAGCAGAAGACATTTCATACAATGAAGAAGCAATACAGAAATAACTTATTTTCATAATCAAATAAGACAAGATTAATAAGAGATTCCTTGCTTTGCTTCAAAGAACCTTTTGTTCTAGGAAAGAAGTAGAAGACTTTGAGAGGCCTTGGACGCTTCTAGGAACTTCCTTTTTGAAATTCTAATTAGAGTTGCCCAAGGACTTCTGTAATTATTTAGTCTTCCACAGGTTCCGTTTGATAACCATTTTGTTTCTGGCTTTCTGGGTTTGAAAATTAAGCTCATTTGTTTTTCAAGAAGCAAACTTTTCATTGATAGATGAAAATAAAGAAAAATGTTCAAGGATACAAACCCCAAAAGAGAGCGAAAAAAAAAAAAAGAAGACTAAACAGCCAAATAAAGAACAAATTTCCAAAAAATTACAAGAAAATACAACATTAAAGAACAAAACGCCTCATATCTTAACAAAACGACGAGCTGAAACAACCAAAAACCACTTCCTTCAATTTGCAAAAGCTACACCAATATATTGAATAGGAGAAAAGCAGATCCAGAAGCCTTTGATGAGAGCAGTGCCCATAATCCAGTATCCAATGTTACTAGTAGACCCCTATGAATTGCCACCATAGGAAGAACCCAATGTGCATATTCGAGGAACCAAAAACTCAACGTGCCGAGGGGATAACCTTTAGTTTTTGGATAAAAGGTCCATACGGCATCCAAGTGTCCCAAACTTTAAACATTAGACGACTCAAAAAGAGAGTTTGATCAGAAGGAGCGAAAATTAAGCTTGTAAACACTGCTTTCACCTATGTATGTGACCTATGTATTTCTTTGTTATGCATCTCATTTTTTAAAACATTTTCAAAATCTCTAAACTTTGAAAACTAAAAAAATAGTTTCCAAAAACTTGTTTTTGTTTTTGAAATTTGGCTAAGAGTTCAAATGTGTTTCTTATAAGAAAGGTTAAAACATACAAAAGAAATTTGGAGCGAAAACACAATTTTAGAACATAAAATTAAAAACAAAATGGTTACCAAAAGAAGCCTTAGTTTAACCGATGGGAGAACATTAATTCGGTCTCTTTTGGTCTTCACTTAGATGGATTCTCATCTAAACTCTTTAGCATTATTTTCTTACATTTTTTTATATAAAAAACTGAGCTTGAGAGAAATGGAAAAAATATACACGGTCATACAAAAGGGCAAATAAAAAGACCGCTCGAAGAGAGGAGGCTCCTAGAGAAAGGGGCTCAAATCCAAAAAAATAACACCTAATTAATAATTACAAAAAGCCTTAGAAACTGACTCCCACAAGGCAGTATTAAATCTAATAAAATCCGAAACACACTCCCTAAATCTCCCCATCCCTAAATATTCTGTTATTTCTATCAAGTCAAATGCCCCACAAAGTAGCTACAAAATTATGTTATTTTCTTACCTTCTTAATTTTATTTTAGTATTCTTCAACAGTTAATGGAAGGGTTAGTGTATTATTTTTCTATTATTATTATAATTATTTTAAAAAAATTAAAAGACATGCTTAGTTACCTGGGAATCCCCATCAATGGTAACAACTTTAAATGGATGCCAATTAGGATCCGTCAAATTATCCTGCCATAAGGAGCATAAAGTGGAGGCTTGTATCATTGCTTCATCAGGAGAAAATCTCTGTTTGCAGGTAATCTGGAACGGTTTTGTATCAATATCTCCCATTCTCTTTATTCCGATATTAGGCTGATTAACACTTTTTGACGATTGATCTAATAATCCCTGCACGGAAAAATCATTGGTTGATGAGCAGAGAGTGCACGCCATCAATAATTGCATGCCCAGTATCCTTCTACTAGGAATAAGTTGATGCACCAAGAGAGACTCATCATTTGCAGTCAACACCATCCATGTGGTATTTCTTTAATTTTATACCAACAAAGGTTAAAAGCGTAAAGAAATTTCCTAGCAAAGTGAACCAAATACAAAGCATTGAACATGTTCAGTACTCAAGAAACATCAAAAAGTTTTCCAAAGTTTTCCAACATCAATTACCATCTCTCTCTCATTCTAAATGAAGGAATACAGGAAAGGGAAAAAAAAAAGAAAAAGAAAAAAGCTGGATATAATCATAGAAAATACCCAAGGACCAAAGGAAGTTAAAAACAACACTCTAATTTACCAAAATGAGGGAAGTACAATAATTACAGAAATCCTTGAAAAAATAGAACCAAGCACAAAATTTGAAAACAATGGTATCCTAAGACTCTTCCTACTATTTCATTATATCTGGAAAAACTTCTATGCCTATCGAGCCACTCTCTCACAAATATCAAAAAGGGAGCTGTCAACAGCCATCTTAAAATATACATTATAACCAAAAGGTCTTAGAAAGTTGAGTTAACAATCGTAAGTATTAAGCATATCTGCTGCTTCTGATCACACTAGAGAAGAGAGATACATATACATCCCAAATAGAGAAAAATATTTGAGACATTGAATAGCTAATAGCATAAAAAATGCATTGAATGCACAATATCAAAAACAAAAATCTCTTCTATTTTGAACGGCAATAAAGTTAAAAAAAAAATATTAAATCTTTGGAATTAGTGATGAAATATTTGCAGTGTCTTTCTCCCAAAGCTAGCTCATTCATCTTTAAATAACTTGTTCATGAAGACTTTATATGGTTTAGGATGCACAAATTAAAGAAGAGAAAAGAACATTACATTTATTAATTCTTTACGGGCCTCTTGCAACTCATCATTGCTCTCGCGCTCCTTGGCAACAAGAGTTCGATACAACTCGTGCAAACCACTCAAATCGTCCTCCTTTTCATTTAAATCATCCTGCATTTCTTTCATCTTGTTTTGCACTCCAACATCATCTTGATCCTCGAGATGCTTCATAACCTGTAGTTTCCCTTTCAATTCTTGAATTTCCATTTCCAGTTTCTGCTTGGCATCCAGTTGCTTTTCCAGCTGCAGAATCTTGCTCAAAGCGTCTTCTTTCTCTATCTAGATGAAGAAAAGGTATTGAATTATTGCTTCTTAATGCGAAATAAAGCACAAATTAATAATAACATATATTGTTAGTATACAACAAACTACAAAAGCATTCAAATCACTAACAAACAAATTGTGAGGAGCAAACCTTCTGTTCTTCAACAAGGCGTAAAACATTTTCATCAGCCCTTCTCTGTTCCAAAGAAGCTAAATGGAGCGAATTGTTCCTCACATCATTCTAGGACAAGAAATAATGAAAAATAATTGTAAGGCACAATATCTTTAATCGTAAAACATACATAAGTTTAAGCTCTCAGCCTTATGATAACTAGATCCCACATCTTAAATGTGACAGAACATGTATGAAATATATAATAAAGAGATAGAGTAAAGGCAGCAACCAGGACAACAAAGACATAGAAACAGCAGGCAAATAAATTATTTCTTAATTTTTTTTAACTTACAAACCAAGGATGCCTCATATCACACCTTTTTCTTCTCTTCATCAAGTTTCTGTCTCTCAAGTTCAGTCAATGCTTCACGTTTGTTCAATTGCATACTCCAGGAATCAAGTTTTTTTTTCTTAGTCTCCAATTCTTGGTGCAATTTTTCTTGTTCTTCCAATATTCTTCGAACATTATCTCGTGAAAGTCTCTGGGCCTTTCTGGTTTCTGAGAAGAATAAGACAATTCATAAACCTTTTTTTTTTAGGGATAAGAAACCTTTTATAGAATTCATAAACATTGAATAGCACATTATCTATAATTATGCAACAAAAGTATACACTCAGCGACCTCTTTATATATTTCCAAGCCATTAGGAGACCCTTTTCCAGTTTCAATTAACTACTAGTGGGGAGTTTATCTTTTCTAATCCCGCTCCTTTTTGGGAAACATATTTGTCAAATATAGCATTATTTCCAACAAAAAAGGAGAGCAGAAATGTTATTAGAAAAATCAATAATGACTTGTATTGTCGAATGTGGTATAACAGGTTCATGTTCCTGTTTTCAACGACAGTGATGGTGTTTGGTTCAATAGGCAAGGATTATACAGAAATGATTTATCAAATTTCTTTTGTTACATGAAGATCACAGCCACACTAGGTACACAAGAACAGACTACTGATGGGAAGCAATGGGACAATCAAATATATAAACTTCCTATAAGAGAGTCACAGACCAATCAAGCAATTTGGATAGACCGACAAAGTGTGATTAAGGAACTATCTGAAAGCAATACTAAACACCATTTTTTAATTAAAAAAAGAAAGAAAAAAATCAATCTGAAGAAACAAAATCTTACTGTTTTCAAGTGTTTGCATTTTTGTTTTCTAAAATAAAGAACATGCATTATGATTGATACTTTTTCAACATAAATTTACTTGCATTTGTTATATGTCTAAAATAATTAAAAAAAAATAGAACAAAAAAGAAAAGAACACAAAAAAAGGACAAAAACCTATGTTTAAAGACAGTTCTCAAAAAGTATTCTGAAACATGCTCAAACAAATTTGAAGTATCCATAGTTTTAGATGTAAAATTCAACACTGCAAGTATACAATATATCACACAACTGTAAAGCAAAATATGAACTAGAAGTTATGAAAACAGAATATTTCTTCATATTTTCACTTACGTATTTTGACTATTAATATTTGATACATAGTAGTACATCCAAAAGCAAAATATAGCCTAGAAAATAAGCAAACCAAACATCCGGGCATATATTCTATCACACAAAAACAAAAAAGAACAACCTTCAAGAAAAGCATGGTGAAGCTGGTCTTTCTCTTCAAGCATCCTACTTAAAGACATTGTCTTTTCATTGTACTTGTATCGTAGTTCATCCAGATTTTCATTTGTCAAATCAATTTCATGTGTCAGATTCTCCACGACAGTATTCCTACTTTGAGTTGATTCATTCACAATGTCTGAAACTGTTCTCAATTTCCCTCTTTGTCGAAGAAACTCTCCTATTGGCTCATTTGAAGAATAATCATTAGCCCGTGCACACCAACCATAAATATCCGGGTCAGGATGTGTTTTAGTTTCCCAATCCTTTTTACTATGATGGTTGGTCTCAAACAATTTCTCAAAGTCTGTTGCTGTCACAAAGCCATTCCAATCGCTATTGAACTCAACAATAGCCTGAGCTGTAGGATCCTTATCATTCCAAAAAATGTAAACATCTAAGGGTCTATACTTAGAAAACTTTTTCAGCCAATATGCCGAGTCACAGACCAACTTTCTGTCCTCGTCCACCAATATGTTTACAATGACTCCCATCCAAGGCCACACATAAAGCTCTTTCTCTGGATCTTTACTGACAGGAGATGGTGATGGAGTAGCTGGACGTTGCACTGGATCTGCTGCACTAACTAAATCATTCTCTAAATATCTGGCTAAAGCAAGGTGATTCGCCTTCTGTTTAGCATTCCTGTTGGCCGAACCTTTACTCACTCCAGATGCATGTTGGAGCAAGTCTTTATACTTATAGTCCTGTTTCTTTTTCCCCATACAGAATGGGCATCTAAGGATGCCATTTGAAGTCCTTACAACAAGCTTTCCAGTCCTTAACTGTTCATATGGTTTCTCCGCATGGTCATTGATCTCTGAGTCACTAAAATCCGACTCTTCTTCACTGCTCTGGTCCATCTAAACAAGTAAAATTATTTCAAAAACAGTTAAACAAGAACCGCAAATCGATACATCGTCAACTCTGAGCATATGAAGAAGCAAGATGTCATGAAACACCCATATAAATGTCACTCACATATACAACAAAAACTTATTAAAGCATGGCAAAACAAGGAAAACGGCCAGAATTCAAACTTACAACTTGTAGCAAGCAAGAGAGACCAAATAATCACAGACCCATCACTTGTTTAACCAGCAAAATTTTGAAGTCAAAACCCTCGCAGCTTGTTTAGAGACTGAAATAGCAGGACTCTTCGGCAGGTTGATTTATGGTTTTACAGTACAATGTCAATTAAGGGAGGGGAAAAGACTCAATAAACATCTGGACTAAGCTGAAACAGCTAAATACCTCAGATCGCCTCGAAAATAAGTTCAAAAATTAAGCAAATTCTCATAATGCATGAACAATCCCTAAACTGGGTGTGAAGTAAACAATGTTAAATAAGGAAAAAATACTGAATGGATTCCGAAGGAGTACTTACTTTGGTGTTGATTACAATTTCACGAGAGACTTTGCTAGTGTTGTTTCTTCTTGGGAGTGGTACCAGAGAGAGAATGGGGGGGAAGACGAGCGAAATGTCACGAGCTTAGCTCACTCTAGTTTGACGAGCGGAATAATAATGATTTTAGAAAATAAACTAAATATATAATTTAATTTCGTCTTTCTTTTATTCCTATGTATATTTATTTATTTATTGTTGGATAAATATATTAGACTATATCGAGATTCAAATTACATAAATGGACTCATGTTTAAAATTTTACACTTTTATCTTAAAATTAGCCTATGAAACCTTTAGAACTTTACAAACTTGTCCTCAACACAAAAAGTCAAAAAATTAAATTTGACCCATGGACATCTTGACAGGTTTAAATCAAATATCTAGAATATTTTAAATCTCTTAATTATAGGAAACCATTTTTCCTATTACATTATCTCTTTTTGAAACCCTAGGAACCACATTCTCTTAATCTCTTTCTCTCCTCATAGCTATTATCATCAACATTTTCACTACCTTCTTCTTCTCACTCTAAATCTCTCCCTCTCAAACTCACCAACGAGATCCAAATCGATGACTTGAGGGCAGTGAGCAGCAGCAGCACGATACCCACCCAAGTGATCAGTCCATCACGAACTCTAGTGTCCACGAGATCCAGCAGCGGCCACGAACTCCATGATTAGATTTGCGACGATCTGTAGCTGTAAGGACACAAAGGTGACAACCTGTTGAACGATATTGTGCCCCTATTGTGTAAGTGTACACATTTGTTGTAACAAGTAATAAAAAGTTCGAATCCACAAGGAATGCTCACTAAACACTTTGTGGCTCAAGAAAGCTAAAACATAAATGCAAGATGTAGGGTAGCAAAGACACACGGGTAACAAAGAAAATATAAGTCGCAATGCACAGTGAATACTATAAACCAGCACCTAAATTGGATTTAAGTAGATTTTTAACAGAAATAGTGAACAATGAAGGGAAAAGTAGGATGCGACTTTTTCTGGACTGCTCTAACAATGCTATAGCATTGACAATGTGAATACTGGTCAAACACACATGGAGCCTTCCTATTACACAGCATTTAGAAACAATTTATAGTTATGCTAGGTGAGCCCTATTCCTAAGTATTCACCCTCTAACGCAAGCAGATTCTAGCATAAATTGAAGTTTATCACTCCCTATTACACTTTTCCAAGAGTTAACAAGGAGATATTCCAACAATGGTGATCAAGCATGCTGAAAATAACTTTAAACACAACTTCAACTAAATACTCATTCATCATTAATGCTAAAAGCACAGTATACAGCCCAAGAGAAAAGTTTACAACTTTCCCCTTACAAGCAGACCTAGCTACGCATAGTCATAGTGAGAAACAAAAAAACAACGAGGAGAACTACAATGGGAAATAGATACAAGAGTGAAAAGAATGAGCTAAAGGTTCAGCTCCTTGCGGGCCTCTCTCTCTCTTTTCTGCTTCAGCAACTGCTTCAGGATTCCACCTTTCTTCTTGCCTTTTTCGAACTGAATTTGGTATGTTTTCTTGAAGTGAGGGTTGATTGATTTGAAAAAGTGTGTGGAGGCTTCCTTTAATGTTGACTTTTATACCCATTTCTTTTTAGGGCAACAAACAACATTCGTGGGTCCCTATCTCTCACTTCCAGGTCATTTCTTCATTTACTGTGGTAACTCCCAAATTAAAGCTCTGTTACTACTGTCACTGTCAGCCTGCTGCTTTTTGTTTTTTTTTTTTTTTTGATTCCAATGTTGTAGCATAGTTGATGCTGCAACAAAGTGTCCAAAATTAGAACTTTTAACAAAATTCGCAAGGCTAAGAAGAAATGAGGCATTCTAGCATTTTAGACAACACTTAGTGTAGATTGGGTGCAAATGAGGCTATTTTAGGCTAATCTGTGTGAATTTCTCGCCCAAATAACTCTCTTTTGGGGACTTATCACAACCCACGAACAACGACCTACTGCCCAACGACGATCGACTAACACCTACGACGCCTGGATTCGAGAGTGAATGACAAGCTCCTCTTCTGGGCGGTGGGACACCACGAGCGGTTGCACAAGTGCTTCTTCGACGAGGCCAGACTCGAGACACCATACCTCCTGCGAGCTAGACCCATGACCCTAGTCAAGGAGCACTTGTGCTTGCAACCCTAGTTTTTTTTTCTAAGAGAACCGAGAAACTATATGTTAGGTATGTTTTTAGGTATATATAGTATATGTTGGTATATGTTTCTTTTAATTAAATCATGTATATATAGCATAGGTTGGGTATCTTATGGAGTATATGTTAGTATATGTAACATGTTGGGGTATATTATTATCATACTATAAGTTTGATAAAAAAAAAAAACTATATATTATTATAACCTACTGATTAATATATAACAATGAAAAATATATATTATATAACCTTTTGAAAGAGTATACATTTATATAACCTTTTAGACTTGATGTCCCCCTCAATCTCAACCAACCATCATAATCATAATCGAAATCGCAAAAAATACTGTGAAAATTTTACTACTAAATATGTTGATGATTAAACTTACATCCCACATTTTGTTTTGCCGCAATGCATATTTCTTTATTTCAATTAAAAAAAAATGTCATGGTCATGGTAGTCCCCCTCCCTACTCTTTGCCCTTGAAAAAAATCACGCCACAAATTTCGTCTGTCTCCCTCTTTGTGCCCTATGAGATCTAATTTCAAAAAACTCAGGCTAAAATTCTAGCATGATTCTGGTTGGGATTTAAAAAAAAAATAAAAAAAAAAAAAAAAAAGGTTTGGGATCGAAGCCTATATTCTGGCCGAGATTCCAATCAAGATTAAGAAACTGTCGATTTTTTATGCATGCAATTGCATAAAAGACCGAGATTTATGCAATTTGCCATCTTGTTTGAAATTGTATAATCTTGGGCATAATCCTGTCTTCAGATTATGTAATCAGTCTCGGGCAAGATTATGCCATCTCGATTGAAATTGAGATTATGCACTCTCAATTGGATTTGAAATTGCGTAGAAATCCTGTGAATTCATAAATCTCGTAAAAAGTCCAAACTCAACGGATTGTAGGCAGGACCTTTTGGATTGACACATTAAAAAAGTATTGTAACAAAATTTTTTGATAATGTATTTTGAACAAATTTTTGTTAAATCCTCCTTTCTCACCGCAAAATTTGCATTCATTTTCTTTGCTGAGGTACTTTCGCTCTCCTTTTATTCTCGCTGACTCCATGGATTAGGCCTTCAAAAGTGTTTCTTGATTTTTTCCTCCCCTCGCCTGAACAATAAATCTCGGCTGAAATTTGTGGAGAAAAAAGTGGCAGGGTGGTTATGATTTTCATTTGCGATTTCTTCTTTTTGAGTTCATTCTAAGAGCTTTGGAATTTTTTTTCTTTTTGACTTCATTTTGAGAGTTTGTTGATCGATTCATCTTCTGCAAAGTTTTTTTAATTGTTGGGCAATTTAGGATCAAGATTTTACACACAACTTTGAACTTTGGAAAATTTGAAAAAAGAAGCGTTTCCCACGTGTTGATGATGTCAACTTTTGGTAAAACTATGTATTTACCTTTCTCCACTTTTCCTCTTTCCTTTTTCACTTTTCTTTCTTTTCCATTATTAGTCAACTTTTCTTTCTATCTTTCTTCCACGTGCCTCCGAGAGACGGGAGAGGGAGAAGGGAGAGAATTGAATTTCTAATTTAATTTAATTACTTAAAAATCTATTTATAGAATGAATAATTATTAAATAAATTTCATAAAATATTGAATTAGTTATTAATCTAAATAATTATTAATAAAATTTGGTTAATTTACCTAATGATTAACAAATAATTTAAGAGATTAAAGATTTTTTAATTAAAAATTTGAAAATTAGAATTAAGGAAAATAGAATCTCAACCTCCTTAATTTTTAGTGTATTCGTATTCAAATTTGAAATTTTTTATTCCTTAAAATCTCTTCTTTAGTCTCCTACATTAATAAAACTCTAGAAAACATCTTCGCACAATCTTCAAAAGGAAAAAGGAAAACATSAGCAGTTACATAAAACCCAACTGAAAAAAAAAGATGGAAGATTCGAAAAAGTTGTTCTTTTTTTGTAAAATTGAGAAGAAGATGGAAGTTAAATGCCTAGAAACTTATGTTTTGAAAATGGTGATTAAAAAACTAAAAATGCACGTGGAAAAGGCTTCTTTTTCCAAATTTTCCCATAACTTTCGCCCAAATTATTTCTTAAATTCTAAGGATATTTTCGTAAATACACTTTCACCAAAAGTTAAAAAGGATTAGAAAAAACTTAAAATTTTAAAATGGGTCAAAATCCAATCCGGAAAACTTGGAGGGTCAAAAATGACAATTCCCCTCAATCTACGTGTGGCTCAAGATCAATGTTTGACGGCGGAAAATTTTCCTTTCCTATAAAAAATTTCCATTGAAAGTGAAAAATCTCTCTTTCCCCTCGATCCAAGTAGGATTACGAACTATCAAAATTTTTATTACTATTCATTAATTACATTCTCTCTCCTATTTTGTTAAAAAATTTAGACTTTTAAGGTGAGACGTTTTATCTATCATTTTTTTTTCACTTTTTCACATTCTATCATTTTTACTTGAAACTTTTTACAAAATCTTCACTTTCCTCTCTATTTGATGAGCCTTGATTAAAGGCTAAAAAGTATTATGTTGTGATGTCATGCTTATTTGAGGTCTATTGAAGTCAAGAATCATAGGTTCATGCATATAAATTAGTGAAAATGACACATATTTTGTGTTAAAGACTTGAGCATTTAGACTTAGGAAAATACATGTTAAATGATGCCATTATAGTTACTTTGAATGGAAAATCAAGTCGGTTGATCAAAATGCGTCCGCTGCACTATCCTCCCAAAGTTCCAGGTTATTAGTAAAAATGCGTCGGCCACATTTTGTCGGACAAAACGTGTGTTTCAACTCATTTTGGCCGAGCATTTGGTCCAAGATTTTGTCTAAGATCCCAAAGATCTCTTCAACAAATTGAAACCTTCAAGCTTATAAATATAAGCTTCCAAGAGACATCTCAACACACTTCCAGCTTTTGTTATTTCTTTCTAAGTTTTTGTCAATTTTAGTTTTCGTTTCCAGCATTGAAACTTTGTTTAGTTCATTTTTTTTGTAATTGTTCATTGTTTCTTTTAATGCAATTTGATTGGTTCTAATTTTGTACTCATTTTCCAAGTTTAATGAAAATGAATTCTTTTATAATTTGCTCTTATGATTTTGTTTTTTTCCATGTGTTCACACGAGATTTCTAGATAAATTATATTTGGGGTTCGTACAATCTCTAATATTTATCGTCTGATTCTTGCAGAATGACAGATCTTGATCCTATGCAGGATGAAGGATTTTGATCATTTGCACGATGAATTAGATGGTGAATGAACCCTCTATTTGTATGATCTTTCATGGGCCTTAGGTAGACTTGGACCCATTTGATTCCAAGTCCATTGCCACGTGGCACAATCCAATTGGGTAAGCTTATGTCATCAAACAGGCGTGGCAAATTTTGATTGGACCAATTTACGGCATACGTGGCGCAATATTATTAGACCAACTTATGTCATCATATGGTCATAACATAATTTGATTGGTCGAATTCAAATGCCCAAAAATAACATGTGGCATGATTTAATTGACCACTTTTTTTAATATATTTATATTTAAAGACACTTTCAAATTTTAATTGGCCTCAATTTAATGACATATAATTTTTGTCATTATTACGTGGCAATTTGTGATTTGCCGAAATTTATCAATCAACACCATGAGTAGGTAAATTATCCTTTCAACCCATCTAGTTTCATATCTTTTTAAATTACATTTATCAGTAAGCACGATGATTTCGCTCCTATTGCTTATCTTCATTGATATAATTAATTCATCCAAAAGTTGGAGTCGTCAAGGTAAAATGGAAAGTTACTTAGAAATAATAACTAAAACAAAACCCTAGACATGACTCTCTTACCCATTAAACGAAAGTTAAAAGTTTGCATTATTTATGATTCTAGTGTTTCATATTCATTATACTAAAAAATTATCTAATGGTGAAAAACATGATAGAAATTGGCTAGTTTACTCAAAGGATTTTGATAAAGTTTATTGTTTTTGTTGTAAGTTATTTGGTACTAAATCGAATACAGTTCAATTAGGGAATGAAGGAGTTAAAGATTGGAAAAATCTTAGTTCTCGGCTTAAAAGTCATGAATCTAGTAATGAACACATATTTAATATGAATGCTTCGGTTGATCTAAAAATTAGAATGTTAAAAAATAAAACAATTGACAAAGATATTCAGATATTAATTAATAAAGAAAAAAATCATTGGAACAAAGTATTAACACGAATTATTGCTGTTGTTAAAAATCTTGCTAAAAATAATTTAGCGTTTCGAGGAAGTAATGAAAAACTTTATCAAGAAAATAATGAAAAGTTTTTAAGCTTAATTGAAATGATGGCAGAATTTGATCCAATAATACAAGAACATGTTTGTCGTATTCAAAATAACAAAATTCATTATCATTATTTTGGACATAACATACCAGAACTAATACAACTATTAGTACGTGAAATAAAAAATACAATTATTGAAAAAAATTAAAGAATCAAAATATTTTTCGGTTATATTAGATTGCACACATGATATAAGTCATCAAGAACAAATGTCTCTTGTATTGAGGTGTGTTGATATTGCTACAAGTCCAATAACTATACAAGAATAAGTTTTAAATTTTTAAAAGTTGAAGATACTTCTGGAAAAGGTTTATTTGATGTGCTTGTAAATGCAATTAAGGATCTTAAACTTGATACATCTAATATAAGAGGACAATGATATGATAATGGATCTAATATGAAAGGAAAACAACAAGCTGTACAAAAAAGATTATTAGAAATAAATCCTAGGGCATTTTATACACCTTGTGATTGTCATAATCTCAGTACTTCGTGATGTGGCTAGCTCATGTCATAGAGCTATGACATTTTCTTGAAGTACTGCAACATATTTATTCTTTATTTTCTTCATCTACAAAACGATGGAAACTCTTGCTAGATCACATAACCAATTTGACTATCAAACCATTGTCACAAACACGATGAGAAAGTCGAATTGAAAGTGTTAAAGCAATAAGATTTCAAACCCCTCAAATAAGGGATGCTTTATTGAAATTAGGAGAAACTGGTGAAGATCGTAGAGTAAAAAAGTGAAGCTAATTGTTTAGCTACTTATGAATTTGAAAATTTCGAATTCTTGTT
This sequence comes from Momordica charantia, assembly GCF_001995035.1. The sequence goes on along the minus strand of NW_019104794.1, from coordinate 155,844 downwards.
GGCATGACTATATGGTATGATATCTTATTTGCTATAAAATCTGTGAGCAAAGCCTTACAACATAAAGATATGCATATTAACGTTGCTTTAGATCACTTGAAAGGTTTAATGTCATTTTTAGAAAAATATAGAAAAAATGGATTCACAGCTGCTATGATTTCAGCTAAGAAAATTACAAATGATATGGAAATACAACCTATATTTCGTGAAAAAAGAATGATTCGAAGAAAAAAACAATTCAATGAGAATACTGATATTGAAAAAACACGATCACCTGAAGATTTTTTTAGAATTGATTACTTTTACTATATTATAGATCAAGCAATTTTTTCCCTTAAAAATACATTTGAACAATTTCAAGTATATGAAAATATCTTTAATTTCTTATTTGATATGAATATTTTAAAGTCATTAGATAATGATAATCTGAAAAGATATTGTATTAATCTTGAAAATACACAAAGGGAGGCAAGCTGTTAACAACGTATTTGGTTCGGCTCTCTTTTATTAAAAAAATTATTTTATTAAGTTTTATTTAATTGTTTGGTTAAAAATAAGATAAGGGTTTTGAACGGATCGAATCCCAGTGGAATCGATTTATAGCTTGTGATTCGACCCGAATTAGAAATTAAACGTTACCGGTTTTTTGAAAAATAGAACCGTTCTATTTAAGTGTAGAGGTTAAGCCTTTTGGGGAAGAAAAAGACTTACATTTAAAGACTGTTGGCAAAAGTTCTTCCCCGAACACAGATCTTGTGATAGCACGAACTAACGTTCCCGTATGCGTGATTGAACACCACCACTTAGTAACTTTGCTATCCTTCAAGGATTAAAAACCAGATTGTGGGATCTAGGTTCTTGGAGAGAAAAATTTAGGGTATTAAATTTGAGATCGTAAAAGAGAGAGGTCTTGTTCTTGGTGGGATGATTAACTATTCCCTGTGTTTTATAAAGGACGAGGGAAGAGGGGGAGAGGAAGAAACTTCTCACTCTCCACCTCACAACTTTCCCAGCAAAATCGGTGGGAAGTGGTGAGTTTTTTAATTATGGTAATTACCATAATTAACAAATATATATATATATATATATTTAATTATATTTAAATTAATAAATAAATTAAATAATTAATTAAATTAAAACCTATTTTAATTTAATTAATAATTAATTAAATCTTAATTAATTAATTAATTAAACATAATTTAATTAAATCACATTTAATTAATTAATATTTGAATTATATTCAAATATACCTATCCCTCATAACCTATAGTATTTAATATGAATCAAATTCACATTAAACTTTAACCTATAGTTCTAATATGAATCTAATTCATATTAAACTTTAACCTATACTTTTAATATGAATCCAATTTATATTATTCTCTCATAGTATATAGTTTTATAATGCATCATCATACATTATATTAAATTGTGTCATACACAATTAACTCAAATTCCATTTTATTAAATTTGAACAATTCAAATTTTTTCCAAGACTTAATGTTCTTAATTTTCCTTTACGAGCTAGCAAGGGGACCTAATGGACCTATAGATCAGAAGCTCCAACGTTACGAGATTAATCGATTAAACTCATTAACTACCTTAATCAACATACGTTAAGTACAGGTTACTCCACTATAAACTCACAGCTGAACTCTTCTCACTATAGAGTATTTTTGTGTCCATGGATATCAACCATTGACAGTAAGTCAATCCTTCACGAGTATTCGTAACCACAGGTGGGTCAAATTACCATTTTACCACTGTGTTACATCTTGTACCTTAAGTACCGTTAATCCTCTAATGAACAACCCAATTAAGGTCCGACCAATAGCCGGAAGTCCCTCTCGGGCCAGTGAGACGGTGGGGCCCCTTGTTCAAGTCYTGGAGTCAGCACTAAAAGAAACACTCATCTACTCCCCTAAAATTCTAGAGGAGTGAATTCCATCTTGTAAAGTTATGTTCTCAGCTCCACACTCGGTCTCGTCCCCAAAATGGTAGGAATGTTGAGTAGGTGACTCGGTCCACTATCACCCATACAGATCAAAGGACGAGCCATTTCGAGCAGGAGTCCATAACTCACTCAGGATTGAGAATGAGTTACCTAGTCATCCTATGAAATAACAAGCTGTTAGTTAATGGTGTTACATCTAAAGACTGGTTGTTTCGTGGTCCGATCTTATACAAACTCATTGTATCAGATACCCCACTCGCTTATCTCCGCACGAACGACCTAGATTAAGTCGTCTGTAACATTTACAAAGTGGGCCGTATCCATAATGTTGCCAGGATAATGACCCAGCCTTATCCATATACTATAAATCCTTTAGGTTATTCTCGGGACATTATCCACTTGTATATCGAGGATATATCAAATATATACCAGGTATATATATTGTCCCGGTTACATTATAATAAACTTGGATGTTTAGTTTATTGGATTTAGACAATGCAGTGCTATGAATTCAACAATAAATTGATTGAATAAAAATTTATTGAATATAAATTTGTTTTTACATAAATACAAACTACGAGTTTAGGACAACACACCCAACAAACTCCCACTTGAACTAAACTCGAGTGGGGTGTTCATTACAATAAAGCAAAGGGAAAATACAATAAACTAGGGCATACACTATACCCACTACATTTCTCCCATTTGCCCTAGACTAATCGTACAATGCTCGTAGACCTAGACTTTCTAGATAGCCCTCAAACACTTTAGCCGTGAGTGCTTTCGTAAAAGGATCAGCAATGTTGTGCTCCGAAGCTATCTTTGTGAGAGTCACATCCCCTCGATGCACTATCTCCCGTATTAGGTGGTACTTCCTTTCTATATGTTTGCCTCTTTTGTAGCTTTGAGGTTCTTTAGAATTTATCACAGCACCACTATTATCACAGTAAAGTGTGATGGACAAGTTTATATTTGGAACGACTTCCAAATCGGTCAAGAACTTCCTAAGCCAAACCACTTCTTTTGCTGCTTCACAAGCTGCAACGTACTTAGCCTCCATCGTGGAGTCTGCGATGCATCCTAGTTTGATATTTCGACAAACTACCGCTCCTCCGTTAAGAGTGACTACTGATCCCGACGTGGATTTCCTTGAATCCTTGTCTATTTGGATGTCAGAGTCAGTGTATCCTGTAAGGATCAAATCCTTAGAGCCATACACGAGCTTGTAGTCCCTCGTTCTCCGAAGATACTTGAGGATTCTCTTAACAGCAGTCCAGTGATCATATCCTGAGTTGGATTGATACCTACTGACCATCCCCATTGCTTAGCAAATGTCAGGCCTAGTGCACAGCATAGCATACATCAGGCTGTCCACTACTGAAGCATAGAGTATGCGTCTCATATCCCCAACTTCTTGAGCTGTCTTAGGATATTGTTCCTTAGACAGATGAATTCCATGCTGAAAGGCAATAAGCCCTTCTTGGAATTCTGCATCGAATATCAAACACGCATCTTGTCGATATAAGTTGCTTGAGATAGGTCTAGCTTTTTGTTCTTGCGATCCCTTAGAATTTGGATGCGAAGAACATACTGAGCTTCTCCCAAATCCTTCATTTGGAACTCAGTAGCTAGCCACTTCTTTATGTCAGTGAGGTATCCTACATCATTCCCAATTAGTAAGATATCATCCACACACAACACTAAGAAAGCTACGGTGTTGTCGACGATCTTCTTATATACACAAGGCTCATCAACATTTTAGTCAAAACCATAAGATTTAATCGCAGTATCAAACCTTATGTTCCAAGATCGAGATGTTTGTTTCAATCCATATATAGACCATTTAAGCTTGCAAACCTTTTGCTCTTGACCTTGAGCTATGAACCCCTCAGGTTGAGACATATAAATACTTTCTTCAAGATTGCCATTCAGAAAGGCAGTCTTGACATCCAATTGTCAAATCTCATAGTCATAATATGTAGCAATAGACAAAAGTATTCTTATGGACTTGAGCATAGCTACAGGGGAGAAGGTTTCTTCATAGTCCACCCATTCCCTTTGTGTGTAGCCTTTCGCCACAAGCCTCGTCTTGTAGGTCTGTACCTTTCCTTCGGCATCTCGTTTTCTCTTGTAGATCCATTTGCACTCTATAGGTCTTACCCCGTCAAGTTGGTCTACAAGTTCACAAACGGAATTGAAGTACATAGACTCCATTTCCAGGTCCATGGCTTTGACCTATTTGTCATTGTCCACATCTTCCATTGCCTGTTTGTAAGTCAATGGATCATCGACGTCGTTATCAGGTATGACAACTTGGGTTTCAGTTAAACCCATATAGCGGTCAGGTTGTGACACAATCCTCCCACTACGTCGAGGCATCCTCAATTCTTGAGGTGGATGTGACTGACGTGGCATCCTGGCTTCATCAACAACTCTTGTCAAAGTGCTAGCTTGATCAACAACTTTTGTTGACATATTTGTGGCCTCTTTAGAAATCTCGTTTATCACTACCTTACTTCGTGGTTTATGTGATCTCGAATGTGGTTTTCTTCCAAGAAAGTGACGTTTGTCGATATAAAGACTCTGTTATCTTGAGGATCGAAGAAGAGACCACCTCTCGTCTCTTTAGGATAACCTACGAATAGACATACTTTTGAACGAGGTTTCAATTTCTTTGGGTTAGTCATGAGAATGTGTGCCAGACATACCCAAATATGAAAGTGACGTAAACTAGCTTTACGACCTTTCCATAGTTCAAAGGGTGTTTCAGAAACACTATTCGATGAAACTACGTTCAAAATATAAACTGCAGTCTCCATTGCGTAACCCCAAAACGAGTTAGGCAACTGAGTATAGCTCATCATTGAGCGAACCATGTCTAACAGGGTTCGGTTTCTCCTTTCTGATACACCGTTCTGTTGTGGTGTACAAGAGGCTGAGAGTTGGGACGTGATTCCATGTTCTATCATATAGTCTTGGAATCTCAAGTCCATATACTCTAACCCCGATCGGATCGAAATGTTTTAATGGTTTTACCTAATTGATTTTCAACTTCGGTCTTGTACTTCTTGAACTTTTCAAGGGCTTCAGACTTGTGTTGCAGGTATAGATAACCATACCTTGAATAATCATCYATAAAAGAGATGAAGTATTTGTACTCTCATCGAGCTTTAACATTCATTGGACCACAAAGGTCTGAATGTATAAGTTCTAAGTGCTTTTTGGCTCTATAACATTTTATAGTAAAAGGTCTTTTAGTCATTTTGCCTTCAAGACAAGACTCGCAAGGTGGTAAAGATAGGTATTTTCTTTAGGTGAAACTTTTTGTCTTTTATTTTGAGTTTTAGCATTTTTAAACAACTCGGTATATTAAAACTGGTTTAGTTATGGTTGGTCTTAGCACATACAAGTTTTTTTCAAGCTTAGAAGAACAAATATTTACACCATTTCTAGAAATGAACGCTTCATTTAATTTAAAGGAAATGGAATACAAATGTTCTAACAACAAGAAATTGAAATTAAGTTCCTTTTGATTTTTGGAACTTCGTACACATTTATCTAATAATATATACAAATTCTTGTTCGAAAAAAACTTGAGCTCCCCCACTGCCACAGCTGAGACAACCTCTCATGTTCCGACTTTGAGAGTCATCTCTCTGGCTTCAAGCTGCCTCTAGGAATTAATTTCCTGAAACGAAGAACAAACGTGATTAGTAGCTCCTGAATCTAATATCAAAGCGGAGTCATCATTCTCCACTAAACATGTTTTCAAAACAAGTAAATCATATTTACCTTCGTAGGCTTTCTTCTTCTCGGCCAAGTATTTCGGGCAGTTGCGCTTCCAATGCCCATCCACGTTGCAGTGGGAACACTTTCCTTTGTCTGCAACCTTGGCCTTGTCTTTCTTGGTAGTGACAGCGGTAGCAGCGGAGTCAGGTTTAGACCCCTTACCAGCAGCCTTCTTCTTCTTGAAAGTCTTACTTCTAGAAGAAGAGGACGCAGACTTGGTTCCAGAGGACAAACCTCGGTGAAACCTCTTTGAGTTAGCAACATTTGCCTCCCCATCTTGTCCCTTACTTTTCATAAGAGACTGGTAGGTCCGCAGCTCGTTTAAGAGTGTGGTAAGAGTGTACTCCAGTTTATTCATAACCGCATTACTGCGGAATGCCAGAAAACTCTTCGGAAGAGATTCTATAATGAAGCTGACCTTACTCTACTCGTCTATGACAACCCCGTTCGACTCTGCCACATTGAAGTGAACCATTAGGTTGAGAACGTGTTCTCACACTGAGGATTCCTCCTTCATGCGGGAGTTGTAAATGAACTTAAGGGCTTCATGTCGAGCATGTGAGGACGGTTGTCCAAACAGGCTCTACAGCGAGTCCACGATCTCCTTAGGGGTGACCGTATACTCGTGCTTCTTGGCAAGTACATCAGATATGCTCGCTAAGATGTAGACCTAGGCCTTGTCATTGGTCTTGATCTAGCGGTCATAGACGTTGCGCTCCGCCACAGTGGCACCAGGTGCAGGAGCTTGAGGACAATCCTCTTGCAAGACGAACCTAAGATCATCTATCACTAGTATAGTGTTTAAGTTCGATTTCCATGTTTGTAGTTTTCGCCATTGAGTTTTTCTGCGACTAACAAGGAAATAAAAGAAGTAGCATGCTGAAAATAAAAATAAACTTATATTAGTTTCATGCATTATCCTTGAAACCCAATCAAATTTTAGCAAAAGTAATTAATCACCTAACAAAATTGTTTTGCAACGATGCTTCAGTGATTTAGAGCAACAGCTACCATAAAGCAGACAACTACCACTTCACTGAATTGAGACGTTCTCAACTAAATTTTACACTAGAATAACTCTTATTCCTATAACCTTTAGTCATCATTTATTCGGTCAGGGGATTGCTAACTAGCTTAACAACTTCCCGTAAGTGTGACCCACCATTTTCAGATCTCAGAGGTCCGCTCCAATAATTCGCGTCGTAGGGAAAGAAAATATTGGAGTAAAACCTAAGAAACCCTTATCTATTTCTGGAGTTTGCCTTGGTTTCAATTCCATAAAATGGACCCTCCATAGGGATGGTCACACCAGGACGACACGCAGGTCATGTATGAATTCTCACGGTGCAAACCAATGGTGGAGACTGTAGGATGTGTTGTCACAAGTCCTTCTCCCACTTATTATGAATACTATCTCCGTTCACCTCGATATTGAACCATACAAACACCTTCCGTAGGGAGGCCGCGCGACACGAGGCTGAGCATGGAACTCATAGTGTGAATATTAAGGAGAAACATAACAGAAAAAAACATGTCATATATACCTTGTATATCAAAAATATACGTGACATATAACACATTCTTTTTTGCTCCCACTCAGTATTCTAATACTAGGATATATTACTTAGTTAAATACTGGCTAAGTGAAACTAACTAAGTGAAATTTTTAGTCGACCCAATATAACTATTTATATTGGAAGTTTTACACTAATGTTTTAGTTTATCAAACGTTTTAATAAACTAATTACATTATGTATGTATATAAAATATTGCCTAATTCAACCCCAGGTCGGTTCTCAGGTAGAGGTATTCCCTTACGTCAGTTTAAATACCTCAATCTGGACAGAACCTTCCTTAGACAGGGTTCCCTTATAGGCAATATTTAATATTTAATCTTTATTATTTCATTTTAAACCTAGTTAAAACAAAATAAAAGACTACATTCTAATCATATTAGAAGATATAACCTAAAGTCTAATTAATTTTAAACCCCTTTAAAATTAATTAACTTGGACCCTATGCTTTCATGCAATTCTTTATTATAGATTTTAATCTCTATCTACCAAATTTTATAACTCTTATGAAATTTAAGAAATTAAAACTATAAACAAGCATTGCAAGCATACATTAATATAATAATTATATTAACTAAAGTAATGTCATGCTCAATGCAACTTTATTTTCATCTAATTAATATAACATTTATATTAATCAATTATGAAAATAAACATGCTATCATACATTATAAGTATTATATACATATGATGCATACTCATATGCTTAACCTATGGTGGGATTTTCAACTATATGGCATACTTTATGCAACATATAATTAATCAAATAATTATATTCATGGTGCAATAAAATAAATAGCTAAGTAGACCAGTTTTTGGCATCCTATGTTATAATTAAATTAATATAAACTAATTTTACATTAATTAAAAAAAACGGCTGCGGAGCCTCGAACACACGAGCAACTACATAAGGCAGCGTCACGGCTCTGCAGCACAGCGCCGCAATGCTACAGTGCAGCGCCGCGACGCTTGCTGGAAAAAATGCAGCAGTGCCATGGCGCTGCTGTCATGGACATGCTTCTCCACTCTCTGTTCCAACAGCCAAAATGCTCCAAAAAACTCGAAACCCGTTCTTTCTTTGCAGCAACTCTTTTCCATGAACGATCCGGACTATACAGACTCGATTTACACCAAAATGCCCAAAACAACAAGCTCTTACATTGATCGAATAAACATAAATTGTAAATTTAAATGCAAAGAAGCGAAACCGCCTACTAGGAAACCAACATACATCAAATGCATGAAACAAAACCCACAAAAAACCAGTACCATTTTGTATCAAACGAAATAAAATCACAATTTGGCTTTGATACCAATTGAAGGGATAGAATCCCCAGCGGAAGCGATTTATCACTTGTGATTCAACTCCAATTAGAAATTAAACGTTACTGGTTTTTTGAAAAAACAGAACCATTCTATTTAAGTGTAGAGGTTAAGCCTCTTGGGGAAGAAAATGACTTACATTTGAAGACCGTTGACAAAAGTTCTTCCCCGAGCACAAATCCTATGATAGTGCGAACTAACGTTCCCGTATGCGTGATTGAACATCACCACTTAGTAACCTTGCTATCCTCAAAGATTAAGAATCAGATTGTGGGATCTAGGTTATTGGAGAGAAAAATTTAGGAATTAAATTTGAGATCCTAAGAAAGAGAGGTTTTGTTCTCGGTGGTATGATTAACAAAACACAGGGATATTTTGTCACTTAGTAACCGTACTATTCCATGTGTTTTATAAAGGATGAGGGAAGAGGGAGAAAGGAATAAACTTCCCACTCTCCACCTCACCACTTTCCGAGCAAAATTGCTGGGGAGTGGTGAGTTTGTTAATTATGGTATATATATATATATATATATATATATATATATTTAATTTAATTAATAATTAATTAAATCTTAATTAATTAATTAATTAATTAAACATAATTTAATTAAATTAATTAATATTTGAATCATATTCAAATATACCTATCTCCATAACCTATAATATTTAATATTAATCCAATTCACATTTGAATCTAATTCACATTAAACTTTAAACTATAGTTTCTCTCATAGTATAGTTTTATAATGCATCATCATACATTATATTAAATTGTGTCATACACAATTAACTCAAATTCCCTTTAATTAAAGTTGAACAATTCAAATTTTTTTCAAGATTTAATGTTCTTAATTACCCTTTACGAGCTACCAAGGGGACCTAATGGACCTATAGATCAGAAGCTCCAACGTTACGAGATTAATCGGTTAAACTCATTAACTACCTTAATCAACATACGTTAAGTACGGGTTACTCCACTCTAAACCCGCAACTGAACTCTTCTCACTATACTGTCCCGGTTACATTATAATAACTTTGGATGTTTAGTTTATTGGATTTAGACAATGTAGTGCTATGAATTCAACAATAAATTGATTGAATAAAACTTTATTGAATATAAATTTGTTTTTACATAAATACAAACTACGAGTTTAGGGCAACACACCAACAGTTTTAATGTAATTTGTTTTGGTTAAAAAAAAAAGGTAACATAAGTCTTAATGTAAGGTTTTAAATAAATTAAATTTTAGTTTTTGTTTTTAATGGTTTGGATTTTGTTATCTTATTTCTAAGATTTAAATAAAAGATTTTTCTTTTTTAAATAAAAAAAAGATTTTGTTCTCAAAGCAAAATTGTTTTTTCGTCAACATTCCTATTCTTCCTCCCTCATCCCCTCCTTAGTTTTATTTGACTTTTCTTTTTTACCGTTACCTACTTGCTTATTTAACAGACGCAGTGCCAGGGGAGTAGGGAACAGAGAGAAAAAAAAAAACGAAAAGAAGTGGTAGATTTAAAACTCCTTCTCTCTCTACCCTCACCTTCATCTTTCTCCTCTTCCTCCATCTTCCACCTCTTCCCCTCTTCTCATTTTAAGTCTCNCTCACCATCTCCGGCGGCATACAACCCGCGACAACCGCAAATCCCGGCGTTCCCTCGCAGTGGTGCACGACGAGCAAAGTAGACCACGGTAGATCCAGCAGCAGACTTTTTTTGACTGAGCGCACGACATACTCACGTCTCCTGACGTTATTAAGATTCTAGTGGGTTTTTTGTTTTTAAATTAAAAAGGGAAAAGAAAATTTATTTTCCATAATCAAAACTTAGATTTCCCTTACTTTTTAAAATTGGAAAGTCATAAATGTGGTTAATTAGATTTTGTTACATGAGATGAAGTTAAATTTTTTTTTGGAAGGAAGAGAAACAAATCTTTTTCTTGGTTTTTTTAAAAGAAGAGAAATCATTTAATGAGAGTTTAATTATGTTTGAAAATTTGGTTTAAGAGTCATTTTTTAATAAATAAAAATAAACCAAGGAAAATTTTATTATAATTTTTTTAAGTTTAAAACTTTTTTAAATAAATAAAAATGTTAAAGTTTTAGAAAAATAAATAAAAGATTCAAAGAAAAGTTTGTTTTTTGAAGGAAAATATTATTATTTTTTTTTTCAAGTTTAATTTTTTTAAATAAATAAAAATAAACTACCTTTGTAAAAGGAATTTTTTTTTTAAATCAAGTGTTAAAGTTTTAGAGAAATAAATAAAAGATTCAAAGAAATATTTGTTTTAAATTAATAAAATCTCAAACTAAGTAAAAATTATTTTTGAAAGATTTGTCATTTAAGTTTTAAAATTTTGAATAAGATCTTTTAAATAAGTTTGATTACATACCTAAGATTATTTTTTTTTTAAAAAATAAGGTAGTTTTAAATGAATTTCAGATCCAAAATAAAATAAAATATTTTTTTCTTTTCCCTTTTCGTTTATATTTTTTTCATTTTTTTTCAAACAAAGTTTAAAAATAAAAGATTTGTATTTTAAAAAGGAAATTATATTGCAGTCTTGTGATGTTGACATAGTGGTAGGATTCTTGGGTGTAAATTTGCATGTCCTAAATTCGGGTCATTTTTATATTTTAAAAAAGAAATTAAGTTGTATTCTAAGGTCTTGACATAGTGGTAAGAACATATTAATAACCACAATAAAAGTTTGAACCTTTATGTGTGACATGATTTCTTTTTATATCTTTTATTTTTTTATTTATCATTATTTTTTACTAAATAATTATTTCAAAACTCCAATGATGGATATTGGAACCTTTCAATATTATCGAGGTGTTAAATTTTTTTATAATGGGCTTCGTGCGACTCATACCTATCAATTCATATTTTATTACAAAGTATGAATTAATATAATGTGAGACATTTTAAATAAAGTACTAATTTTGTTTTTATCAAATAAAATAATATGATAATTTTTGACAAAATGTGGTACCGTTTTCAAACGGGTGTCGTAGGGTGCTAACACCTTCCCTACGCTTAGTTGACTCCTGAACAAAAAATCTATTTTCGCAGACCAAGTTTTTAAAATAGGTGACGATTCCAATCCTCGTAGAGGTGACGATTTCAAACCCTTATCTCGAAAGAGACCCTTTAGGAGATGGGGATGACGTTGGCCGCTCCGCGTCGCGATGACGTTGCGACAGCTAACCTTTATGTGTGACATGATTTCTTTTTATTTCTTTTATTTTTTATTTATCATTGTTTTTTTAATAATTAATTATTTCAAAACTCCAATGACGGATATTTGAACCTTTCAATATTCTCGAGGTGTTAAATTTTTTTCTAATGACCTTCGTGCCACTCACATCTTTAATTCATATTTTATTACAAAGTATGAATTAATAGAATGTGGGATATTTTAAATAAAAGTACTAATTTTTTTTAACAAAATAAAATAATAGGATAATTTTTGACAAAATGTGGTATCGTTTTCGAACGAATGTCGTATGGTACTAACACCCTCCCTACGCTCAGTCGACTCCCGAATCAAAAATCTGTTTTCGTAGACCAAGTTTTTAAAATAGGTGACCAATCACACGTCGTAGATGATTGGTGACAACTCCAAACCTTTATCTCGAAAGATACCCTTCAGGGGATGACATCGGCCGCTCTACGTCGCGATGACTTTGCGACACGGGCAATTATAATTTATCCCTAAATTTAAATTAAAGAAAAAAATGGCAATTTTCAAATAATGTCAAGTGTCCTTGATTAGGCCATTTGGATTGAATTTAATTGGTCAATTGAGTTATCCAAAATTGGGTTTGGAATCAATTTAGTTTACAAATCCATTGAATGGTATTTAGGCCCGAAACTCAAATTATCATAAGACCATTATGGTTGATTAATATTTAAATTTAAACAAGTCTAAATCCATTCACAAATTAGGCTGGGTCCAAAATCACCCAATCCCAAGCTTTTTGAAGTTAAATTGAGCCCATACTCAAATTCCTGGGTTTGGTCTAAAATAACCCAAGCCCAAAACCCACTAAACACATGGAAACCTCTATAAATAGAGAAGTTTCCCTCATTTTCAAGTATTCAGAATTTCAAAATTGAGAAAATTCATACATCAAACTGAAAACCCTATGAAGACTTCGGCACGGTATAAGGGCGGTGGGTTTTAGTGGGCATAGGTTGTAGTTCCTTTTCCAGAAGAGAATTCATCATCCGATTCAAGATCCAGACCTRTGCGCTTGAGCAGCACTCCCAGTGTAAGGGGATAACTCTAACTACACAATTATGGTGGCATAGCAAAAACCTCATCTTTTTTTTTTTTAATTCAGGGGGGTGTGCGAATAATTTTTTTTTGCACTTCTGATACGGATGTGGAATCCTATGCCTAAGCTATGCTTGCTTCTGGCKGGGAAGAAGAAGTCCCCTTTCTTTTTGCTTTTCCAGGGAATCAATTTGCCTATGGTTGATTTTCTATCAGAGAGAAAGCCAGCATTAAAAGATTTGAAAACCAACTTGAAGACTTTCAAAAAACATGAAACTTCGATTTAAGTCCAAGAATAAACATCTCAAAATCTTCACATCAACTTCTTCCTCGGAAGAGAATAAGAAGATAAAGACTAGAGATTGAATCCACTATACAACACATCCAACGAAATCAAAACTCAATTCCACAAAATATAATTTATTAGTAAATCTCGTGTGAACGTAGGGTTATAATGTCTTGTTGCTCTCCACCATTTTTCTTTTAAAATACTTGCAACCTTTCCACATTGCCTAACGCGTAAGAAGCACATGTGCGTGATGAAATTGACCAATCAGAAGGAATCCTAAAAGAAAAGAAAAAATACTAAAAAAAATAAAAAATACCGCTAAAATTTGACTTTTGTTTTAAGAAAATTCCTATTTTTTTTTTAAGTTTCAATACAATGCTTGACCTTTGATAAATACTTCAAAAATATCATTTGACCAAATATTCGTTAATATTTTGATCAATAAAAACATGGTGTGATAGAATCTGGACCAACATGACAATTAACGTGGCAATTGACGTTCTAATTTTGTTCTAAAAGTCTTCTTCCTCCATTATCAATAAAGTCTACTCCTCTCCATTGTCTTCCAAATTTTGCCATAATCTCCATTTTAAAAACAATAAGCTTATTTCACATTTCATCTCTTTTCAGACTTAATCTGGACAAACTTCAACGTTAATTGTTTCGTTCTAAATTCTACCACTTCAACTTTCTATTCAAAATATTAATGAATATTTGCTTAAAGAGTATTTATGAAAGCAATTGAAACGTTTAGAAGGATAGTGATATTTTTATAGCAAAGAGTAAAGTTGACGGTATTTTTTATAATAGCCAGTACTAAATTTAGGAGGCTATTGGGAGGAAAGAAAACCAAGAGAATTACAAAATATGATTTCATATTAATTCCTTAATTTGCATACAGACTTATCATCTTAGGATAATCTAATCATAATAGGAATTAGACATCTAAACAAATAATATCTAAATCAAATAAACTTCAATCCCGGATAGGAAACCTAATCATATCAAAATCCTAAATTATATCAAATCATATCGCCAAGAAAAAAAATGTGGAGTAGCTATCAAATTTATGAGTGAGTGAAAGTTTACACTACTAGAAAAATGACATTCCATGATAGTTGTGAACAGTAAAAAGTTTGGAGTAAAAAAAACTCTCATAAATTATGGAGGCGCGTTTTTGTCATAAATGAAGTGGTAGTTTATCCCAAAATATAATTTTATATTGTAAATGAAGTGAGTGCTTCTCGTAACTCAAATGATAGTTTGAAGTGGGGAAGAAACCATAGCTCTAAGTAGTTTAAGGTCCCCAACCACCACCTCTGCCGTTGAAAACTCTCAACCACTAATTAAAGTTGTTCAAAATTCTCTAAATACATCTAAATATTCTTTATTGCTCTGTACTTACCATTTTCTCAACCAAGATGGCTCATGGTTTGACTTGCCTCCTTAGACGAAGTTAAGTGCTAGATAGGTCTCATATTAACTTGATGCAGCTCAAATTGTTAAAATAAAATACAATACTAACTATTTCTAGAAGTTTCTTAAGGTATCTACACAGAATAGTTCTCTCTCTAGATTTATTTTGAAAATTATAAATAAGTATCAAAAGAAAATGAGAAAATGATGTAGAAATATTTTAGTTTTTCCGTAGGCTCAAAGGAGAATTCTAGAGAATTTCTTTGAATAAGGATAGATTAATTAGAAGTATCTAGAATATGTGACATTCAAGAAGGATTTAGAAAAATCTATCTGCTTGGGTTCGAAGGGATCCTTCTCTTATAAATATGATAGATGTCCTCAGCTATGAAGGCGATTGAGTAATGTGAGAAGGTGAAGTAAGTGAGAAAAGTGAGTTATGGAGCGTGAGATAGAGTCTTCTCTCAAATAGTGTCTATCCTCATTCTTTCCAATAAAAGTTTATTTTGTGGAGATTGTCTATTTCCTTTTGTGCTAATTTATTCTACACAAATTACTATCTACTTGAACATAATTAAACCAATTTTGACGTAATCTCTTTACCAGTTGTAGGTTAAAAAATTCTTACTCCCTACTTATTTTTTTGAACTATAATTATTTTATATCTCATATTAGTTTAGTTGGTTTAAACTTTAAAATATGATAATAACACAAAAAGAAAACAAAAACTCTTTTTTACAAGCTAAAAGCATTCAACTCCATATGAAATTTACAAAATAAAGATGGGGTAATAGTGAATTCTTATTTTATATAGACATTCCATTTTCTTCAAGCCTCTTCTCTCATGCTTATTCTTCAAATTGTAGAAGAAGCTATCACAGTGGCTCCACTCTAATTGGATACTTGTTTCTAGGCATCCTCACTAGAGTTGGCTGCACTGAATCATCACCATCCTCCAAAGATGTCCACCTGTTCATCATCATTAAATATCATACGTTAAATTATGAATTTTATCTTAAATTTTGGTTGTGTGAATTTAGTCCCTAAACTAAGTTTCAATAACCTAAATTAAACTGCCAAAGCTAGCATAATTCAGCGGTAATTGATATATACCTCCAACCATGAGGTTGTTAGAACTCTCAACCTCATGATTACCCGCTGAGCTACGCTCTAGTTGACATTTTGTCTTTATCGTTGATATTGTTAACCAAATGATTGACATGACCATTTTCTTAACAAAAATGACACATGTCCTGTTTTATTAGATAAATGTTAGCTAATTTATCGTGATTTGATGTAACCAATCGGATCAGATAAAAGTAGACTGATACGTACAACATATCCTTTTCTAGAAGAAAAATGTCAAATTGCGTTATTAAGAATAATAATTATGATTAAATTACAAGTTTGGTCATTGAACTTTCTTTAGTTATATATAACAAGTTGTTAAACTTTAAAAGTGTTTAATAGGTCAAAAAAATTTTATGGTTAGGTCCTTAGATTTTAAAATATTCAATAAATATGTAAACTTTTAATTTTATAATCTATTCGACATTCCATAAAATTCACGAATAACCGATAAGACACAATTGAATTTTGTGTTCAATTAGACCCCGACATTTCAATTTTGAGTAAAAAAAGACCGTATATTTTAAGAAATGCCAAATAGGTCCCAAAAATGGGAAATAGATCAGAGATTTATTCGATAGGCGTGTTCAAAAAACCCGGTAACCCAAAGAACCCAACCCGAACCGTGAGGGTTGGGTTGGGTTAAGTATATGCTCGGTTCGGATTGTGTTCTAATTTTAAAGAACCAACCGGTTCGGTTCAGTTCTCGG
>NW_019104794.1:105902-139245 GCF_001995035.1 Momordica charantia | reverse complement strand
AATCACATCACACCTCTCTCAATCTCCCTCTCGATCTCATCTCATCTCTCTCAATCTCATCCTATATTTCTCAATCTCACCATCTTAAGCCATCGTTCGCCATCGTTCCCCACCGTTCTCACCGTTCGCATTTTTTCGCCGCCATTGGCATATGTTCGCCTCTATTTGTCTTTGTTTGTCGTAGTTCGCTTATGTTCATCGCCGTTCGCTTTCGTTCACCTTTATTCGCCGCCGTTCGTCTCTCGTCACCGTTCGCCTCTTGCTGCCGATGCCGTCATTCCCTTATGTCTACAACCGTCCGTTACTCATCCCATCCCAACCCTTGTTTGAAAAGGAAAATAGAAAGTAAAGTAACTCGAAGACCCAACCCGAAAAATATAGGGTTGGGTTGGGTTAGGTTGGCTAGTATAATCGGTTTCATCGGTTCTCCTACCTGTCCAACCCGAATTTTCGGGTTGGTCCAAAAAACCCCTTGAACCCGACCCAACCCAACTCGTGAACACCCCTACTATTCGACACAAAATCGAAAGTTCACAGACCTATTAGACACTTTAAAATAAACTTATTAGACACAAAATTGAATGTTCAGACACCTATATTATACTTGAAGAACGTTAGATCCTACTCTGAAAGTTGAGGGATTAAACTTGTAATTTACTGAACTATACATGCAAACCTCACCTGTATTTGCAAACGAGGTGATGGATGAACACCGAAATCTCGAGCTTTGCCAAGTTGATTCCAGGACACATTCTTGGACCACTGCCAAACCCAAGAAAGCTGAAGGGCTTCAAGGGTGCCTGAAGAGTTCAATAACAATAATGAAACTAATTCAAGTTTATGAATTCAGCATATAACTCTCAACAGTTCTTCCATTTTGATAACATGCCTCAAATCTTGATGGATCAAATTTGTTGGGTTCAGGAAAAACTGCAGCATCATGGTGAATTGAAACAACATCCAAGTTCACTGACCACCCTTTCTTGATCTTGTACCCTTCAACACATCATAAACCCTAATTATTAGAATATTGCATAGAGGAAACAAGAAATTTAGTATCTGGACTTTGAAAAGTTTCAATTAGGTCTATAGGTTTGAATTTTGACGGTGCTAAACACACGCTTGTTTTAAATAGATTGTCTCTACTTTTTTCCTCTGTGTCATTTTGTCTATCATATCATGCGAAATCAACTAATGTTTATCTAATTGACGTAATACATCATAATTTAGTTAGGGTATTTATATGGATCTTGTAAAACCACAATTCAATGATCAATATCGTAATTGAAATTTTTTTAAAATACAAGAATTTAAATAGATGAAAGTCTAAAAACTATGTTGGTTTTGAATGGGGAGAGACATATGTACCTCCAATTTCAAAATCTTGAGCAGCTCTTCTTGAATTCCATGGTAGAATTGTTGCTCTCCTCAGAGTTTCACTGATCACCTAAACTTAATTCATTTACAAACCCCCAAACATCTCATTTAATTTATATTAATTATCAGCTATTTTTATTGTTGAAAGATATATGTTATTTTTTTTTTTCCAGGATGACATAGTGTTGCTTAGTCTAGTCAACGAATCCCAATCCCAGAAAATAATAAGAAAAAGAAATTCATATATATTCACCATCCAATTAATTTGATACATACTTTGGCAGTGTAAGGCAAATTGTTTACATCACCCCATGTGAGATTTTCTCCCCTTCTCCTTGCTTGAATTTCTTGGTGTTCAATCTACAAGTTCACAAAATCAATCACTTTTTCCCCTAAGCTGAGAATAAGAATGGAAAAGGACCCATTTGATTATTTGATTATTTGTTCAATTTTTTTTTTCTATTTTTAAAATTTTGTTAAATTATTAAGTTTAGTCTTTCAACATTTAAATCTATAAAGCATAATGCTCTGTTTGGTACCTCGAATTTTGAAGGAATTTAAAATCATGACGGATTTAAAATGAATTCCACTGTTTTGTAGTACATGATTTTGAATCCGATTTCAAATCCTATTTTTTCTTAAAAAAATTTCGAGATCAAAATGGTCGGATTTTCCAGGATTTGATAGACTTTCTAAGTATTAGTAAAAAAAATTATTTTCTTTTCATTCCCGGTTAACCTCCAAACAAAGAAATCTAATTTAATTTGTTTCAAATTATTCTTGTTCCGCAAACAAGATAAAAAAATTTAAAATCATTTCTCGGATTTCAAATCACGGAATTTAAAATCATTTCATCAATTTCTTGACGCCAAACAGAGGGTAAAAGTTTGTACTAGGTTTCGAACTTTCAATTTTGTGTTTGATAGATTTCTATTATATTTGGTATTTTGTAAAATACATGGACTTATTAAACACAATTTGTGTCCTATGAGATCGTGATTGTTCAATTTTATGTCTAAAAAAGTTCATGAATTTTTTAAAACTTCAAATATGAGCATATTAATGAGACACAAAATTAAAAGTTTAATGATCTTATTAAATACTTTTTGAACTTCAAGGACCTATTAAATACAAAATCTCTTTAAAATTTTCCTTATTTTCAAATCTACTTCTAAATTTATTTGAAAATTATGACAAATTCTAAGAAGTAAAAGAGGTAATTTTCAAATGTGTTTTTTGTTTTTAAAAATAGGTTAAAATTTAAAAAAGTATTCTGAAGAACAAAATATGAACAAAGAAAACGGAAGTAGACACCCTTTCAATAGCTTAACTTAAAAAAAAAAGAAAAAAAAGCAAATTCCATTTGATAATCATTTTGATTTTGGTTTCTGTTTTTGAAAATTAAGGTGTATTATTCCAAGTTTTTGGAAACTAATTCTTCGTTTCCAAAAAACCTTGCTTTTGTTTTTAAAGTCTGACCAAACATTCAAATGTGTTTCTGAACAAAGTGAAACATAACGTTTAGAAATATAAGAAATCGTTATCAAATGAGGCCAAGTAGCAATGGCTTGATCCAAAGCGTGCGACAAAAGCGAAGAGGAGAAGGTTTTTACCCTGAGTTGTTCCAAAACATGAGGATTTTCCCCAAGAAATTTGAGGAGCCAAGTGAGAGCTGCAGTTGTAGTATCATGGCCAGCAATCAGCAGAGTTAGAATATTGTCCTTCAATTGTGCATCTGTCAGTTTTTCTTCATCACTGATACTGTCTGCTCCTGCTTTCTTGTGTTTTATTATTAGTGAATCCAAGAAGTCCTGTCTGCAAATTTCTCCGCTTCGTCGCTTCGCAATGATCGAATCTAACATCTCGAACATCCGTTCCCGTGCCTGAACATAGTTCAAGTGTATACGCTAGATTTATTGACGAATTTAATATGATATATCAGAGTTGAAGGTTCTAAATTCAAAACTCAGATAATATATATTTTAATATTAGTAGTTAGTATTCACTAGAAAAAATGCTTATGTCAAAGAATATTCAAACCGAGTGCACCTATAAAAATTTAAATATATATACCATAGCCTATCAACTTTAAGCTTCTGAATGAGAAGGTAAATTTTCGAGTTTGTAATGTCATTTTCTCTTCTATTAATATTGATAGTCACTTATTAAGTTACTTGTTTCAAACCTAGGTTAGTGAGATGAAATGTTATTTCCTTTTGATACCTCTAGACGGATGAAATGGGATATGGAAAAACACAGAATTGACTATTTCGAATAATACACAAGAAAAGACAAAAGAAAATCACAAAAAAAGAGGCAAACGCGAGAGAAAAGCACAACAGAGAGGAAAAAATACGTATAGAAATAGCGGAAGCTTGGGATAGGCATTCTATATTTGCTTGAGCAGTAAGAGACTAACTATACTTGATCGTAATCCTATCGACTTTAAGCTTTTGAGTTTAGTATTAATTTTTTACTGAAAACTCGATGTTATTATTACCTTCATACCGCGGTAGAAAGCGGTCCCGGGGATATTAAGAGGCAAAGATGCAAAACAAGAAGAGATTATCTTGAAATTGTCTCTAAACTTCTCTTGCTCTTCTCCTTTAGGCTCCAAGCTCATAATCATGTTGCCAATTACTTTGAGAGTGAACTACAAAAACCAAAACAACTAATTATTGTCAAATATCATGTCACATATCATATCCAAATTCTGATGTGATCATTTTGAAGGTGAGGGAACTCAACTGTGGAAGCTTCTTCAAGAACAAAAACACTTCTCCCTGACCATTCATCTAGAGTTTCAATGGCCAAATTGTTGATGAACTGAAAGTATTTCCTCAACCCGTCGATCGAGAGCGGTTCTCCGATCAGCCTACGCAGCCGCTTGTGGGCTTCGCCGTTGGTCTGAAGCAAGCTGCTCTGGCCGAGGACCTGCTTCCCGGTGTAGAACAGGTTCAAGCTCACCATGCCGTCCTTCCCCGTCAGTAAAACCTTCGCGGCATCGCTCCCCGTCATGAACACAGTTAGTCTCCCCAACACGCTAGTCTTGAAAACCTTTCCAAATCTACCCGAGTCGGGAAGTGCTTCCAGAATAAGTACTTAATATATAAAAGTACTTCAATTACAAGCACTTCAGTAAATTGTAGAGAAACTATGATAACAAATCAGTCTGATGTTTGGCTAAGAACTACAAACACTTTTTCGACATTCCAAACCTTATTGGATACGCATCTAGTTCAATAGATGTGTGGCAGCATACACTAGTTGCCATTATAAGAATTTATTGTTTTTCCGAAGTTTAAAAGTCGTCGGAATTTTCTTCGACAAAAAAAAAACCATTGGGAAAATTATAAGCAATGCCAACGTTTTTACAAATACGTCGCCAAAAAGTCTATCTTTGACGACGTTTCGTAGAAAATATTGGTAAATATTCAATTTCTTCCGACGTTTTTATATCGATAAATTTAACCATGCCAAAATTACCCGCTAAATATTCCTGACTTTTTTACAAAAACATCGACAATTGACTTCAAAGTCTATAGGTATAAGCTTTCGATGAAAGTGCTAGGCAAAGCTGTAACAAAACAACACGTTGAGTAGCAGATCCCAAAAAAGTAATATAAGTATCAAAAGGAGAACTTTTTTTCTAAAGCTCTAAAGATAAGCCAAAAATGTCGGGAAAAGTATTCTTTTCCCAACGTTTATATTAAAAAGTTGGAAAATGATCACTTTTCTCCACGTTCTTGTAAAAACATTGGGAGCAGTCATGATTGTCGACGTTTTGTAGAAAACATCGGTATATATATATTGCATTCCTTCCGACGTTTAATCAAAAACATCTGAATTATTGCTCGATAAATTGAAACATGTCAAAATTGTCCGCTAAATATTCTCGACGCTTTTATAAAGGAAAATTAAGTTTGAGTAGTACCTCTTCTGCCTGTTGATCATGAAGCTACAAATACCAGCAGTGCTACTAAAATCAGATAAAAAAGAGAAACTTTCCCCCACAAGAGGCCACCCCAAATTCCCAGGAATCTCCTCCATGCCCTTTGGCGAACCCCATGAACGCAAAACCAACAAAGCTGATAGCAAAAACAGCAACACAATAACCAATAATATCACTACAAAACTTAGATCCATTAATTAATAATGCAGCTGAATCTCTCTCTACTAATTTTTGAGTTTGTGGGTTCATAACATAATGGATATAGTTTTGTTTTGTTACCATTTTAAAGCTGAAGAGATGGTGGCTTTGTAAAATACACCTCATTGGTACTATAAACTTTGCAACTGACGCCAATTAACTTGTACTTATCTCACAGCTCCTCTCACAAACAATATATTAAAATTTGTTTTTTCTATATCGGTGCTTATGAGTACTTCTACTAATCTGACAAATACATAGAAATTAGTTCGTAGTGTAGGTGGCCATGAAATTTTGATCTCATTCCCTCTCACTCTACCTTAGTTCCTTTGGACCAATTAAACCGCTAGTGAAGGTTAACATATTAAAATTTGTTAATAATGAGTGGTTAGATAAGACTTTATATTATTATTTTATTAACATATTTAAGTAACTGAACATATTAGTTGTCAAAACGAGCAGTTCAACGGTAATTGGTATATACTTCTAACCGAGAGGTTATGAATCCGATTCCCTACCCTACATGTTGTATTAAAGAAATATATTAGTGGAATGTTTTTTTTGATAAGTCTAATTATGTTAATAAAATAATAATTTATTAACAAATTGTTTTTTAGAGGCGAAGCACTTTGTTGAGAATTGTTAATACATTAGAGATAAATTTGAGAATTTTAAAAGATGGAAGAATAAGTTTGAAAAAAACTTTGTTGGTTTATTTTATTTTTTTGAGGAATTTTTTGTATTCAATTGTTTTGATTTTATTGGGGGGCTGCCGGTTGAAGAATCTTAACCCATTATTGAAGTAGATGCCAAAGTGGTTGGGGTTTGGATTTAGTCGAGAATTTGGATGTATTTTGTAACTACACTTATTTTTATTTTTATGTTGACTACAACTCATTATTTTTATTAATTTTTTTTCCCTCTCTCTTTTTATTTCTCTTAAATTTGAATCGTGATCCGCGTAAGATAGATCCTCACCAACTCCTATATATATATATATATATATATTGTTTATTTTCGATTTTGTTTAGGTAATACTGCATATCCCTAGGGAACAAGATCAGAAAAAGAAATATATAAGGTCAATTTAGTGTTGGGGAAAACATTATGTGTTCATGTGACTCATTGACTTGCTAATTATAAGATGATTTAGTTAGTYATGGTCTCTTTGGTAACATTTTTCTTTCTTGTTTYTTGTTTTTTGTTTTTATTTTTTAATTTAGAAGTGTAGAACTGTATTTTGTAACATTTTGTTCATTACAATCACACAAATTTATCTCCTCGGCCGTAATTACACAAAACACTCTCTCAATGTAAATAGAACTCCTTTTATAGCACTTGGAACACACTCACTCCTTGTACTTTTTCCGATGTGGGACAATTTCTAGCACTTGGAGCACAGTCTCTCCTTTATATCTTTCGATGTGGGACAAACTTCAATTCTAATATTTTGCCAAAACTCAACAAATTTCATAATGGCAAGATATTGAAGAATTCACAGCTTCTATTGCACTCGTTGTCTTCACCAGCAATCATAATTCTCAATTCAGAGAACTATAACCTATTCAACCATAAAGGCAGACCACTTGGAATGTCGCATTCCAAGATTTTTCTTCCTCGTTACATGTAGTTGGAAAATAAAACAAAAGTCCCCTGTGTAAAAGTCTCTTTTAATGTGTATTGTCTCATTCCTCTTCAATAGGCTTCTGAGCCATTTTCCCTCTTTGGGCCTATGGTTTTTGGGCCTCTATCATTGGCTGCACCCTAGGGTTTTTCTCTTATTTATTTCTCTTCACTCAATGTACTGTATATTTATCTTGTTCCCTAATGAGAAGCAGTAGCATCGTTTGTGTGCCTTTGCCTTTACCCTATTTTTTTCTTGTTATCAGAGCAGAGACTTATCCCAACTTGCGTACCAACTCATCCTTATTTAGGTGGGTATGAATGTTAACACCATTGTAACAGGGGGAGAAAATGCAATCGTGACGAGTGCAGTCAACCCCACATCAATCCATCCTTTTGGGAATCCTCTCTCCACGGTTCTCACGGTGAAACTGGATGAGAAAAATTACTTGCTATGAAAAAAGATGGTCCTAGCAATATTGAGAGGAAAAAAGCTTGACGGATATGTCCTTGGAACCAAGGCACAACCAGCTGAACACCTAGCACTTCAAACACAAGAAGCAGGATCATCTGAACTTGCTGTGAATCCTGCCTACGAAGTATGGACAATAATGGACCAAGCACTCCTAGGTTGGCTGTATGGATCTATGACTCCAACCATAGCCTCTGAAATCATTGATCTCTCTATATCTAGAAAAGTTTGGAAAGCTTTGGAAGATCGTTATGGCTCTACAAACCGAGCTAGAAAACAGCAGTTGAAGGCATCTCTACAAAACACTAGAAAAAGATCCTTAAAGATGAGTGAATATCTCACATTGATGAAACAAACTGCAGATAACCTTGCTATCGCTGGAGCTCCTGTTGGGATCGTTGGGATCGATGATCTCGTCTCATATGTCTTATCTGGTCTAGATGTTGAGTATTTACCTATAATCTGCCAAATCAACAAGGAAGAAATGAATTGGCAGGAGCTTCATGCCACTCTTATTACTTTCGAAAGCACCTTGATTCATTTGAATACTATCAACCAAATCACTGAAGGTACCTCTAACCTTGTTGCCAACCTCACCTTCAATTGACAAGGGTATTCCTCCTCTCAAGGTAATAACAAAACCAACAACCAAGGAAGAGGTCAAGGTGGAAACAGAGGGAATGGAAGAGCAAGAGGAAATGAAGGAAGAACTAACTACTACAAAAACAATGGTTCTAAGCCCACTTATCAAGTGTGCGGTAAATATGGTCATTCAGCTACGGTTTGCTATCACAGGTTCGAAAAGGAGTTGTCTCCCCAAACCAAGTAAGCAGTGGACATAACACTGCATATATTGCCACCTCAGAAGTTGTTGCAGATCCTAGTTGGCTAGCTGATAGTGGAGCATCAAACCATGTAACACCTGACCTGAGCAACTTGAAGGTGCAATCTGACTATCAGGGTGATGAGTCAATTACTCTTGGTAATGGTTCCAAACTCTTAATTACTAATGTGGGTCACAACACTTATGATACTAAGGGCACCTCTGTGAACCTAAAAAATATTCTGCATGTCTCTAGTATTAAAAGAAATTTGTTGAGCATATGAAGGTTGACTATTGATAATAGTTTTGTGGTAGTTTTTGACTCAAACTATTGTTTTGTGAAGGACAAGGCAACAGGGATGGTGGTGCTTCAAGGGAAACTTAGAGATGGTCTTTACCAACTTCAACTAGATCTACCTAAGGCAAGCCAAGAGTCAAGAGCTCGTGTCTTCGAAGCCTCTTTTTCAAATTCTGTCCCCCAAGTCTACCTAGAGTCTAGTCATTTGTCTACTTCATCTGTCTTTAACATTAAAAAAGAGTCTAGAGTCCAAAGAATTTGGCATTAACGTTTAGGTCACTCGTCGGATAGGGTGTTGAGCCAAGTTCTCAAAGTTTGTAATGAAAAACCCACAGTCAATGAAAATCCTATGTTTTGTGATGCTTGCCAATTTGGAAAGTCTCATTCTCAGCCCTTTAAACCTTCCAATTCTCGAACTAATGCACCATTTGAGCTTGTTCACTATGACCTTTGGGGTCCTTCACCAATTTCCTCTACCTTAGGTTACAACTACTACATTAGCTTTGTTGATAACTTCACAAGACTCACCCACATTTTTCCTCTCAAAAGAGAATCTGAGGCTTTTACCACCTTCATTCAATATCAAAGTCTTGTGGAAAACCGATTTGACAAAAGAATTAAAATCATTCAAAGTGATTGGGGAGGAGAGTTTAGACCGTTTGTCCCTCTTCTAAAAGCAAAAGGTATAGAGTTCTGTCATCCTTGCCTGCACACGAGTGAACAAAACGGAATAGTGGAGAGAAAACATCGACACATAGTAGAAATGGGCTTATCCCTCCTAGCTCAAGCCTTAATGCCCTTGAAATATTGGTGGGATGCTTTTGTCACAACCACTTATATTATTAACCGCCTTCCAACTTCTGTCCTAAACTATGCCTCACCCTGGGAAGTAGCTTTTTGCAAAAATCCTAACTACAAATTCCTAAAAGTCTTTGGTTGTTCATGCTTCCTGTGTCTCAGACCATAACAAAAGCACAAGTTCCAATTTCATTCCACCAAATGTGTGTTCCTAGGCTATAGTGAAGCTCACAAATGGTACAAATGTCTAAACTCAAGTGGTCGCATTTACATTTCGAGGAGTGTCTTTTTTAATGCAGATGAGTTTCCTTTTAAACTTGGATTCCTAACCACTTCACCCTCTATCCAACAATCCTATGAGACCATTGTGACTTGGTTGAATACACCTAATGATCTTTCTGCCACAAATAATAACTCCTCACACCAACACACTTCTACAATCACAAATGATCCTCCAATTCTCTCTCCATTAACCTCACCTTCAACTACTCTAGTTTCCCCTGAGGCAGAACTATTCCCTGAAGCTACTAATGATCAAAATGAGTCTGAAACATGGACCTTGGCAGAAAATGTCCCAACATCTGATATGACCAGAGACAATCCAGCTGAAATTGAAGAAAACACGGGAATAGTGGAAGGCCCTTCACACCCTATGCAGACTAGATCGAAAAGTGGGATTTTTAAACTCAAGTTGCGTACTTTTGTAGCTGCCAAACAGAGAGATATGGTTGAAATGGTAGGGTTGGAACCAAGGTCAATAGTAGAGGCACTTCAATCTCAAAGTTGGAAAAATGCCATGAGCAAAGAAATAGGAGCTCTAATGAGAAATAATACATGGACTCTTGTTCCCTTCTCCAAAAGCTACAACTTAGTTGGAAACAAGTGGATCTTCAAGACTAAGTACAAGCAGGATGGAACCATTCAAAGATTTAAAGCAAGGTTAGTGGCAAAGGGGTTTCATCAACATCCTAGACTTGACTTCAATGAAACTTTCAGTCCGGTTGTTAAAACACCTACAATTAGAATAGTCTTGACCATAGCATTGGCAAGAGGTTGGGGAGTAAGGCAACTGGGTATTTAACGCGTTCCAAAATGGAAAGTTAGAAGAAGATGTTTACATGCTACAACTTGAGGGTTTTATATATCAAAGGTGGCCAAACCACATATGTAAACTCAATAAAGCCTTGTATGACTTGAAGCAAGCCCCACGTGCGTGGTATGAAAGTTTGAAGCAAACGTTGGCTAGATGGGGATTCAAAAATTCTAAATCAGACAGCTCTCTTTTTTACTATCATCAAGGTAACCAAGTTCTATTTACCTTAATTTATGTTGATGATATTTTGATTATTGGGAATTGCAAACACTTGATTCAGAGATTTATTCGTGAGCTAAACGCCATATATGCCTTGAAAGATCTTGGAGAACTTGACTACTTCCTTGGTATTGAGACTTATAGAAATGGAGATGGTATGTACCTAACCCAAGCCAAATACATAACTGATCTACTTGATCAATTGAACCTAAACCACATTAAACCTTGTGGAACACCAGGAGTAACTGGTAGACCTCTATCTATGTATGAAGGACAACCATTGGAAAATCCCACCATTTATAGAAGTTCCGTTGGAGGACTTCTATACCTAGCTTATACCAGACTAGAAATTGCCTTCATAACAAACAAATTAAGTCAATTCATGCAGAATCCAACATATACACACTGGAAGGCAGTAAAGAGAGTTATAAGATACTTACAAGTAACAAAAAACTATGGATTACACCTAAAGGCATCAAACAACTTACAAATTACAGCCTTTTCTGATGTCGATTGAGCGTGTAATCTGGATGATAGACGCCTCATTTCTGCTTATCTTGTGTTCCTTGGAAGCTCTTTAGTGTCGTGGGCCTCTAGAAAACAGAGAGTTATTGCCCGTTCTAGCACAGAAGCCAAATATAGGGCCTTGGCACATGCAGCAACAGAATTGAGTTGGATTCAGTCCTTATTGAAGGAAATCAATGTCCCTATTGAAAAAACTCCAATAATTTGGTGCGATAACACAAGTGCCCTTTCCTTGGCAGCAAACCCTGATCTTCATTCAAGAAGTAAACATGTAGAAATTGATCTACATTTTATCAGAGACAAGGTAATTGACAAGTAACTTGAAATTAGATATGTTCCTACCGACGAACAGGTAGCTGATGGCCTGACGAAGAACCTTTCTGAAGCAAGTTTCAACACCATGCGCAGCAAACTTGGGGTACTGCCAGTCTCCTGTAGTTTGAGGGGAGGAGTTGGAAAATAAAAGAAAAGTCCCGTGTAAAAGTCTCTTTTTATGTGTATTGTCTTATTCCTCTTCAATAGGCTTCTGAGCCCTTTTCCCTCTTTGGGCATATGGTTTTTGGGCCTCTATCGTTGGCTGTACCCTAGGGTTTTTCTCTTCTTTATTTCTCTTTACTTAATGTACTATATATTTATCTTGTTCCCTAATGAGAAGCAGTAGCATCGTTTGTGTGCCTTTGCCTTTACTTTATTTTTTTCTCATGTCGATAATCTTCTTGCAACTTATCGTGCAACTTCCACCTACTTGGCTCACTTAGAAGTTCTTCAGCCATTGACATGACTTCCATCACACACACCTTGCATAACCGCCCAAGCCAATGACCATGTGTAAACCTGTGGCAACGCTAACATCACATCTTCTATCATAGTAAAGCGAACATACCATGAGGATGATTTCTATCTCTTTTCAAAGGAAGAGATCATCATCTTCTCTAACAAGAGAAACACTGTCAGCATCCAGCCTAGAGCCATTTGACGAATCTACTCTGTTAGGACAATTTTTCTTCATATACCAGGTTGTCTGTATCTTCAGCAACAAGCTTTCTTTTGCATGAATCTTTCTTATTCTTCCAATTGCTAGCTACCAATGTTGAATCTTCATGTTAAGTACGTCCTTCACTCTTTAGCTTTCTTTCCTCTGAAAACAGTTTACTAGAAGCCTCAGCAAAATTCAAAGAGATTACTCAGATAATTTGAAGTTTTGGTACCTTCCTCCATTTGCAGCATGTGAAACTGCTCCTTTAGGTACAGTCGATTTCGGATTCCCTCGCTTCAAGCTTCTCCGAAAACTCTTTGGCTATCGAAATTCCACGCACATTTGCAAGAATATTCTTAGCAAAACTTTTTCGTATCGTGCTTGCAGCCCTCAAATCCATTTCTCCCAATCTTCATTACTAATGCTAGATTTCTTAGAACCTCAGCCGGATCCATTGTTGGACTCCACTTGACCACCATCATGGTTTAACTTTTCAAAACCACATTTGCTTGGTATTCCTTTCAATGCCTTGTGTAACTCAAATTTATCAGCATATCTTTGACTTGCACTTGCCACAAGCCAAAATTGATCATTCCTTCAAAATTCTCCACGTCAATTTTCACTGGACTCATAAAGAATGACATATTCATACTCATAGTGAATCTGTAAATAGTGAAGAACCAACACTATTCACAGAACCGTAGCTCGTTTTAAGAAATCTGAACTGTAGCTTGTTTTAAGAAATATTTTCTGATGTGAAAGTTCAGACAATGCTGAAACCACAGAGCATACTTAGAAATTCTAGAAACTAAACCTAAAGCTCTGATAGCACTTTATGGGAAAAAAACCTTTATTTCTACGAAATACGTATAAAATAACTAAGAAATAAAAAGAAATAACAAAAATAAAGAAAACACAAGAGTAAACGTGGAAAACTCCAAACTAGAGAAAAAATCATGGTCCACAAAAGGAAATCTACTATGTGAAAAATTATTACAATTACACAAATTTCTCTCCCCAACCCCAATTACACAAACACTCTCTCAAAGCAAATACCGACTTAAAGTATTTCAATTCGGATGATTAAAACTCAAGCCTATGGGCTCATTTGATAACACTTGAAGCATACTCCCTCCTTGTACTTTTCCGATGTGGGACAACTTCTAGCATTTGGAGCACACGCCCTTCTTGTATCTTTTAGGTGTGGAATAAACTTCAATTGTAATATTTTGCAAAAACCCAACAGATTTCTGGACAAGCCCCACGTAGGTGTTAAGCCAGTGCCAAGAACGCCTTCATCTTTGAGCTCTTGGTTACCCGTTCACAGAAATCTAGCACTAATGTGGTGCTCTACTGAATGCACTGTAATAAACTCAAGTTGGGTGCAGATGAGTATGAAGTAAATAGAATAGAATGACACTAATATTAACTGTGTAGAATTCTCTTAAAGAGTCTGTGTAGGAAAAATGACTTACCTTGAGTAAGGCTGCTCTCTTCCTTCTATAGAGAGAAAAAGCAGGTGAGCTTCAAAGTGAGGGACGAAGAAAAGAGGGTGACATGCCACATCTAGGTCTTTTCCCTCCTCTTACTGCGAGTGGAGACGTAGTGGTGTCCTGGGTGATCCTCTAAGGCATATCGTAGTTTGAGTACAATATATCAATACCCTACCGTTGGCTGTCCTTTGTACAGGATGCTCAAGTCCGTTCGACTCCTAAGTTGGTGCGCTCAATCTTTTGTAATTCCTCTTTGACCCAGTCTGCCTAGGTAGACGGGACTTGTGATATGTGGCATCTCGACTTTACCCTATAATGATAACTACTTCTAATTTTTGTTCTCTAAACTCCTCCGAATAAAAGATCATAGGTTCGAATTCCTAAACGTACATCAAGGGCAAAACACTTCTATTCCCTAATATTACCGTAATATAAAACATTCCTTTTCAAAAACATCTTTATAGAAGGTAGAAGGGTTGTAAGCAAGGCTGATGTCATTGAAAAAATATGAATGTGCATGGATATTTAAGGAAAAATCAGAAAAATAAACAAATAAACAAATTTTAGATTTTGTTTAAACAAATTTTGTTGACTTGCAAAAATAAATAGCTTTATCCTTGATAATATGATCTTGTTAAAAAGAAAGGAGAAAAAAAGCTAAACCAAAACTCACCCAGAGAAAAAGACTAAAATGACCTTGAAACATTTATCAATCTAGATTACGGATGAAGCGTAAATGAGTGATATAGAAAGGCAAAAAGACAATTACATAGAAGTGTCTAAATAACACAATTTTTTTTAAAAATTAATATATTTACAAAATCAAAACCTTGTTACTGTATTCCAACGAAATACTTGCTAATCAAGACCCCTATTTTCAAGTAGTAAAGCTATAAACAAAATAAAAAGAATTCCATTCTTCACACAGAAAACAAGCAACAGCAGGAACATCAATATTACATTCAAATACACTGCCAAGAAGAAAGGGGCACAGATCTAGCTGTGTACAATCATATGAAGATGCTACGATCATCTATTCAAGGACAATTACAGTGATCATCCAATTATACCTCCAAGCGATTCTAATGATACAACAGCAACATTCGTAACGGCGACAGATGACGAACAAGGCTTCTCATGCATATATAAGATATATATGAATAATGTACAAGAAAATGATTGTGAAATCATTATCCTCTTTTGATAGATAATATTATGTGTACATACATCTTCTAAGGTTTTGGTTGGCCATCGGGATTACGACCGAGAAGCTGGGACGAGGACGTCCATTTGGGATCTGATTGCTGCTGGTTTGTGGCCAAGATGGGCTGTGGCTGCTGTTGTCCCTGCTGTGCATGGGCACTACTAAAATGGTGTAAAGGAGGTCGGGATGATGAATACTGAGGAGGTCGATTGAACGGATTTCCATTTATCGATGGGACCTGTCCTGCTGCTATTCTAAGCCGTTGAACTTCTTCCTTCAGAGCTTCGCTCAGAGCTGTGGATCACAGAAAATACTCATATGAATCCTTGTGTATGTGAATGAACCTTCCCTTTAACTAAAGGAAAAGAGAGAACAAAGAAAGATCTAACAAACAACACATCCCAGAGAGAAGGGTAAACTCTAAAACATAAACATTTTCCTTCTTTCTTTTGCTTGTTTTGTGTGTTTTCGTTAATTTATATACTTGTTTTATGCCATGAAGTGGATTTAGAGAAGTGAAAGTTGAATCGAAAGGAACTTGCAACATGCATACCGTCCCGAAGCTGTGCTTGCTGCTCCATAGCCTGTAAACGAAGTTTTAGTTCCTTATTTTCGACGGTTAATCCAGTTGTATCTCTCTGCATGACATGAAATTCTCATATAAGAATTGGTACATACACTTGGATCAAAATTTAACGTCAAACCTCTTACATAAATGAAAATCCAGGGTTTAAAGAGTTTAAAATGGCCAGGATACCACAGTACAAGGCAAAAACAGAGTCATCTTGGTTGACGGTATCAATGAATCATCGGAAAGTGGGCGGTTTAAAAGATTGAACAATTGGAGTTTATAGTGGAACCATCACATTCTAAACTCAGATAAATTGAACAGCAAAGGGAAACAGAACATGTAAGAATGGACAGGTTTTTCAGACAACAATATAGCATATAAGGTAAAACCCAAATCTCCAATTAAGAAGAGAAGATATCATGATTTCAAGTTCTAAAAATGTAGAATGCAGCCATATTAAGACGAGAATTCCACATGATGGACGCCATTGATCCAACACGTAGAACTGAGATTGATAATTAAGTGAAGAAACCAGAATTATTTTCTGTTTCTGTGAGCTTTATGTGGATTCTTATAACATCAAATCAAGAGATTGTGTTTCAATCCTACGAATGTCATTTCTTTTCCAAAAGTGTTACGAATATACATAAGAAATTAAATATACTTTAACCTAACTTGTCAGATTTGGAAGAAGTTCAACATGTATAAGGTAGGAGTTCCATCCCCTAATAAGTTGTCGATTTGAACCTACTTCTCAAAAAAAAAAAACCTATCTAATTTTGAAAACCTACAAGCGAAGGGAGTGCTATAGATATATAGAAGACTAGAATACAATACTCTATCAAGCATCAACTTAGGCCTTCAAGTCTAGAGATGATTTTACATGATCCAACCTCATGACTCTCTGGGAATTCAAGACGACGTCTCAACTTTATAGTATTTTGTAGTCCCTTTTCTTCTACTTTACTAGAGATTCAACATACACCAGATCAGAGGGAAATACTCTGCTTATAGAATGAGCTATTGTTCAATTTCTGCTTCTAACCTGAGATTTTTCTTCAAGAAATCTAGATTCTATTCAACTTCAGCAGCAATACTGATATGGTTTCTGAACATCTGTAAGCCAAATGGGTTTCAGAAGAACACAAGCAACTTACATTTTTGGCCTACAACACTTCCAATCCACTGAAGAGCGAAACAGAATTCAATTCATACCTGTAGAATCGTCACCTGCGCCGACAGAGTGGTTGCTTCAGACTGCAGAGTCTGAACCTTCCTCTCCAGCTCGTTCGTGTACCGTATCTTCCTCTCTTTAGAACGAGCCGCCGATTGTCTATTCGCAAGAATCCTAGAAATCCAAATCCATCCCACCCAAGATTCAGTTCATCAGTTTCAAATTCAGTTCATTAGACTCAAAATTCCAGTGCAGAAGTTTCTTCTATCATCTAAAACGACCTCGAATTCAACAACAATGTGTAAGATCCAATTCAATTGAAGATAGAAAAAGAAAGTGAGTGATGATGACCTTTTAGCTCTTTTGGGGTCAATTAGGGCTAGCTCTGCAAGTCTCTCCGGGTCCATCGCCTTCTTCACTCCGTCAATTAGGGTTGAATCGGCTTCAAACGACGACGAAGACCCATCCATGGAAAGGCTATGTCGATGACGAACTGGCCGCTGTTCACTCACCGGAGTTTTCCTCCCCAAGGAATCGATCTCCCCGCAATCGCCGCCGAGGTCCAGATTCTTGAAGAAATCGGAGTCCATGGACAAGCTCCGCAAGTGACCGCCAAAGGGTCCGGAGACAACCGGCTCCGGCTTGGGGCGAACGGCGTCATCGGAGGCCTTGGGATTGGAGGAATCGACGGCCATGGGAGCGCCGCCGGCTCGGGGAGGAGAAGGGGAGGAGAGAATCGAAAGGTCAAGCTCCGAGGGGTCGAAGAAGAGAAGGTCGTCGAGGTTTGGGAAGCGGAAGGAACTGTCGGAGTGGGAGCGGCGGTGGTGGGAACCGCGGTGGGGATTTTCCGGCATCTGGTCGATATCCATCGCCGCCGCTTGCGGTGGCTTCCTCGCCGAGAATTTGGGTATCTCCATCAGCATCTGGTTTCTACGTTTGCTGTGAATTTGTGATAGCCGCGGCGGTGGTGGCGGTGGGAGTTGCAACGATCAACAGTTTATCAACAGCGAAATCTGATCTCTTTCTTCATTTTACTTCTACACTTCAATTTTATAATCTAGAGAAATTAAGAGAAATTAGAAATTAAATTAATTATGTTCCTGTTTTTGATTGGTTGTGTTCTTGAAGAGAAAATTGAACTGATCGTAAATTTGTGAAGATCGATGTTGCAATAAAATCAACAAACAAACAAAAAATGTGTGGGAAATTGAAATTGGTAAGTGGCGATTTTCTTTTGGTTGAGAAAATCGATTTTTTTGTGCGTCAAGTGTACCTAGTCCTTGCTTGCATTTCACATTATAGTTTCTCAATTTTGGCCAAATATATGTGTTTTTACTTCAACAACTCGAGTGAGAATTCAACTTCTTTTTTATTTCCGAACTATATTCAAATTGACAATTTTATACAAATTCATCTGTTTCATTGTTATTAATTTTTTATAGTATAGGTCACCAGACAAGGCATTTATTATCTTTTATGAATTAAATTTTTATCTCTCACAATTATGTTTGTTTTTTACTTTTTTTTTATATCCATGAGTGTCCGAACTAGCCTACACACCATTCGACTAATTTCACGAGACTAGCTACTACTTGATTCTACAACATTTGATTGCCAAAAAACTCATATTAAATCAACTATGTGGTTAGCCTAGTTTAAACTCATTCCTTTTAAATTCAAATTTATCTCGACTCTTTAAGTTTGTTGAAATAAAAAAAATGAAAAGAAGAAAGACTCAAAAGCACGAACTTTTAACCTTAAATTTCAATAATTTGGATTCTAGTTGTTAACAAGGTTGACATTATCATAATTTAGCAAGCAGCGTCACGTCACGAAGGTGAGAGAGAGGAGAGAAAGAAAATATGTTGTTTTTAATTATAAAATTTTGTCATGTCATCACAAAAAACCTAAAAAAAAGTTATTTCCATTTTGGTAAAAGTATATGATCTTGAAATTTATGGATTGAGATGGCATTTTTTCTCAAAACTATTCTCTGTGTTGGTGCAATTTTTGTGATCCTGATCCAACTGGAAATTTGGGTCAACTGAACCAAATGACCAAGTGGATCGACCGTCGAGTGATTAAACAAAGTTTGGGTCTTGGCTAGTAAAGATTGTGACCCGATGAGTTGTGAATAGGAGAAGGGCGAGAATCTTATTGTTTTTAAGACAGAGAGAGTTGATAGTCTACACGAGGTCTTGGCTCTGTTGGCGTGGTGCCAGTCTACCATAATCTGATACTTAAGTCAATATATGAGCTTAAGAGGAGAGAAGTAAATAGTGGTTTGAGAGAAAATGGCGTACCTTAAAAAGTCAAGAGTCCTTTTTATTTATAGGATTTGACCATGAAGATGATTAAGCAAAGGCGAAGGCGACCTGAAGTCAACTTTATATGACCATGAAGTTGAGGCAAAGGCGACTTGCAAAAAAAGAAGGTGAGTGGATGTTGGTTTTGGTGCCAGTCTACTATAATCTGATACTTAAGTCAATATATGAGCTTAAGAGGAGAGAAGTAAATAGTGGTTTGAGAGAAAATGACGTACCTTAAAAAGTCAAGAGTCCTTTTTATTTATAGGATTTGACCATGAAGATGATTAAGCATCTTGTAGTTTTAGGGATGATTGTGCATTGTGGTGCGAGTACAAAATCAAGAAACGAGCAATCGTGCAGTCTTTGCACTTTTTCTTTGGCCCCAGCCCGAAATGAGTCTTACTCGGGCTCGTGCTTGCTTGGTAAATTCACCTTAAACAATGGCCCCCCCTTTCGAGTTGGGTGAATCACCACATCATTTACATGAGGCGAAGAGTAGCCCAACTTCGAAAATAGCATTTTTGTCTAGACCGATTAGTATCTAACTACCGTTAATCTTTGTCCTTTAAGAACAGAGTTTATGTTCCCTGCGTTACGTATGATTTGCAAAGTCGAGGTAGTTCCCGAGGTTGAGGTAATGCTCAAAGCCCAAGTGATACTTGAGGCCGAGATAGTTCTCAAAGCCGAGATAGTTATTTCTTGAGGCCAAGATAGTTCTCAAGGTCGAAATATTGCTTGAGGTCAAGGTAACACTCGAGGCCGAGGTGATTTCTCAAGGCCGATATAGTGCTCGAGGCTGAGGTGACACTCAAGGCTTAGGCGATTTCTTGAGACTGAGATAGTTCTCACGGCCGAGGTAGTTTTTAAGGTAGAGATAACTCCTCGATCGTGGCCGCCCAGTCGACGTTAAGAAAAGTTCAGTGCATATTCTAATTAAGAACTCAAAAAGATTTCAACGCATCCTCAAGAGAATACCTCAAGAAGATTTCAGCACATCCTCGAAGGAAGACCGTACATTTCAATGCATCCTCAAGGGAAGACCTCAAGAAGAGTTGTTATCTGTGCTTGAGAGATGAACTCATCAAAGTTGACTAGAGTTTTCTTCTCGAGTGACCACAAATAATTCATCGTCCTGGAACCTTACCATGATATATAGTTGTAAAGGTTGTACCATTTGAGCTTCTGTCTACTTTAAAGCTTCGTTAATGAAGCGTTTTATGTAGTCGTGAAGACTTTCATCTATTCCCTGATGGAGTGTCAATAAGTGAGTGACAGTCATCTATTATTCTTGCAAACGATGAATTGGTTAGGAGAAGCTCGAGTCAATTCCTCAAATGAGGTGGTTGAATGTCTCTTAAGTTGTCGGCACCAGGCATTGACAAGTCATGTGAGTGTTAAGCAGAACGTTTGACACTTGATTTCATCTAGGGCCCCCTATGGATCCATCTATGAATGTATCAACATGATCTTAGAGATCTTTAATGTTGTCATATTGTTACATGGTATGTCGTTTGAGTTTGGCAGGTATCTCCACATTCATAATATTATTGACAAAGAGAGGACTTGACTTGCTAAGGGATTCTTATATAGTGGGTACTCTCTCGTTTCCTTCGAGGCACACCAAGGGATTATTGGGTAGTGTCGGTGATGTTGCCGTTTTGACATCAAATGCTAAGTTTTACGCTTGACATTGGTCATTTAAGAGATCACATAGATTTGTTATGCCTAAATTCGCATTGACGTTCTTCTTATAGTTGAGAAAGTCTTACATATCATTACTACTTGACTCACGCACGTTTGCCTGTAGATGGGTTTGGCCGTCATGTCTCTTGCTCTTAGTGTGGTATCGTGGAGGTGGGATCTCGTATGGTGGAGCAACCTTAGGATGACTCTATATTTGATCATTCCCTCCCATAATTAATTTCTCATACGAGGCATGGGTATGTTTTGTGGTTGTAGTGAGATTTTCACGCTCTCCTCTAACATCACAGGTTTGATGAGGAATGATGGATCAGCTCCCCTCTAGTTTTTTAGAAGGGCTAGGACGTTGACTTCGTTTTGGATTTGAGCAGTCCTCCTGAATGGTAAGACTGTCATGTGGGTCTATGACTAGAAATATTATAGCTATGAGCCTATGATAAAACCATGCTTT
The DNA here is from genome assembly GCF_001995035.1 of Momordica charantia. The sequence goes on along the minus strand of NW_019104794.1, from coordinate 117,988 downwards.
GACTGTAGTCCTCACAGACGGCACCAACTGTTGATGCAATTTCTGGGGATCTTGGTCGGATCGAAAGTTTGGGTCAACTGAATCGAACAACCAGTGGATCGACTGTCGAGTGATCAAATAGATTTTGGGTCTTGGCTCGAAAAAGTTGTGACCTGATGGGTTGTGAACAGGGGAAAGACGAGATCTTGTTATTTGGAAGATCGAGAGAGTTGATAGTCTACACGAGATCTTGGCTCTGGAAGTTGAGGTGAAGGCGACCTGTAAAAAGAGAAGGTGAGTGGTTACCGGCGTAGTGCTGGCCTACCACACTCTGATGCTTAAGTCAGTATATATGCTTAAGAGGAGAGAAGTAAAGAGTGGTTTGAGAGGAAATGACGTATCTTGAAAGATCAACAATCCTTTCTATTTATAGGATTTGACCATGAAGATGAATAATCAGTCTCGTAGTTCTAAGAATGATTGTGCATCGTGGTGTGAGCCCAAAACTGCGCAACGCATGCACACACACATCTGCTCAATGTCGCAGTTGCACAAGCGCAATGCCACGCAAGGGCGCCCTTGCCACACAATGCCCCCAGCGTTGGCCGCACAATGGCCACGCCCGCTAGCCGAACAATGTGCAGTCGTTGCAGCTTCTCCAGCCTAAGCTTGAAATGGGTCTTACTTGGGCTCGTGCTTGCTTGGTGAACTCACCCTTAATACTATATATTATTTGACCTGAATATATTTAATATTGAACATTAATATTTTATAAATGTTATCTTCGGAAAAAACGATTTTTGTAAGGTTGATCGATTTTATTTGTATTGTAATATATATATATAGAGATGACTTTATTAATGAATAATACCATAATAGATTACATCTGAAGAATGATTTTGAATAACATTATTTATAAATCGATATGAGAAACAACTATCCACAATTCAGAGATAGAACATGAATAATTTTTTTTTCTTTTTTTTTTTTTTTGCTGAAGTATCTACTGACAGATCATGCTACGGTTGATATGGATAAATTTCAATCCACTAAAATGCTTCTTCAACTCAATAATATGAGAAATTCAAGGAGAAGCTTCGCTTCGAGTAGTGAAATCTCCTTGCACTAGCTGAATCACCTCAAGACAATAGGAAAACAACACATGATTTCATATCTCTAAATGCACAATGAGCCTGGCACCTTTCGGATGACACAAAGTTCTACATGAAGGTGTGAATACCCCATCTCAATGTACTTGGCCAAGGAAAAAATGAGGGAATTAGAGCTGGATCAAATAGTTATCCCTAACCCAACCAAGGCAGACGTCGGGTGAACACGCCACGTCGGAGTTAATTTGAAACCAATCTGGAGGGACTATTAGTTCTTGCCTCATACCAATAATTCCTTCCTTCATACTCAAGGCATTTCTCTGTAAATTAGTCCTTCGATAAGAATAAATATAAGAATGGATCCATTTACACTTTTTTGCCTCATAATCCCAAATCAACAAATTATAATATATATATTATTGAACTAATATGAAAGGAAAAATCTGTAGAGAAAATATTTGATTGATCCACCTTCATTTGACAATACAACTTCCTATGTATACAAAATCAAGAATAACCAAATAACAAACTAATATAACTGCACAACAATCTAGAGTAACAGAATAACAAAATATAGGAACAGAAAAGTAAGTTGTTAACAAAAGTATCTATTCGTAATACGCCCCCTCAAGATGGACGATGGATATCCAGAATGCCCATCTTGGACATTAATGGAAAAAAGAAAAGCGGCAGACAACGACTTCGTAAACGGATCGACAAGCTGAAGACTAGAGCGAACTGGAAGAAGCTTAATGGTGCCAACAACAATCTTTTACTGAATAAAATGACAATCCAACTCGATATGTTTGGTACGCTCGTGAAAAACTTGGAGGCAAGATGAATAGCAGATTGATTATCACAAGAAAGCACCGTAGGAAGCTCAAAAGAAATATGAAAATCACGCAGAAGACTAGTTAGCCAAACAATTTTGTAAGCAGTAACTGAAAGAGCTCGATATTTAGCCCCAGTAGACGAGCGAGAAAAAATATTATGTTTCTTGAATTTCCAGGAAACCAAAGAATCGCCAAGAAAAACACAAAACCCGATGAAAAGGGTGAGACATGAACTGACTTAGTTGATGTACACAGCAAAAGCTCGGCAAAAGCTCATATTTGAAAACGAGAAACAAGAAACCACTGAAAGAAATATACCTTGACCAGGAAAGGTCTTCATAGAAGGTAACACATTATGAGCAGCTGCAAGATGAGACTTACAAGGGCGAGACATGAACTGACTAAGCTGATGTACAACAAATGTGATATCAGGGTGAGAAATGGTCAGGTACAAAAGTCGACCAATGAGATGACTAAATATCGAAGGATCAGTAAGTAAATCAACTTCAGAGGAACACAACTTCAAGCGAGGATCCATAGGAATAGAACTAGGCTTGCAACTAATAAATCCAGTGTCCTCGAGTATCTGTAATGTGTAATGACGCTGAGAAAGAAAAGTGCATGAAGAGGACTGATCAAGTTCAATAACAAGAAAATATTTCAGAGAACCAAAATCCTTGAGCTTGAACCGAGCATGAAGAAGAGCTTTCAGGTTATTAATGACAGAAATAAACACCCTAGTAACAATTATATCGTAAACACAAACAAGTAAAACAAGAAACGAAGCCCCATCACCCTTCACAAACAATGAATAATCAGCCTTTGATTGTCGAAAATCAAGAGTCAGTAAAAATTTTGAAAATTTTGAAAACCATTGGCAAGAAGCTTGCTTGAGGCCATAAAGCGATTTATGTAATTTGCATAACAACCGATCACCAATGACAGAAATAGGAGGTTTATATCCGAGAGGCAAGTCCATATATACTTCTTCAAATAAGTCTCCATGCAAAAAAGCATTATTCACGTCCAATTGAAGTAAAGGCTATCCCTAGACATTGGGACAGTAAGAAGAGTTTTAACAGTAACCAATTTAGCCACCTGAGAAAAAGTTTCCAAAAAATCAAAACCTTCCTATTGTGTGTATCCCTTGGCTACTAAACGAGCTTTGTAGCGCTCAATAGAGCAATCAATACGATGTTTAATTTTAAAAATTCATTTACACCCAATAGTATGCTTACCGAAAGGGAGAGAAACACACTTCAAGTACGATTGTCCTATATATGGCAGCAAGCTCAGCATCCATAGCAGCACACCAATGCTCAAAACCCACCGCTTGATGATAAAATTGAGGCTCAAAATTAGCAGAAACATTAAGAATCATAGCACGATGACCAGGAGAAAGTCGAGAGTAAGACAAACTATTGTAAATGATATTTAGTAGAAGTATCAGGCACAAATGCAGAATAAAGAAGACTATAATGATAGTCCTTCAAATAAGAGGGAGACCTTTTGGGTCGTGTAGAAAATCAAAGACCTTGTTCGGGTGCAAGAAGTAAGTTTTTATCTGATGTGTCAGAAGCAATAATGATGGCTGAAGTGGACAACTCATGAGGTAGCATAGCCTAATAAACATCAGAATGTATAGCTAGTTGTATCAATGTGTACCAAAGTCTCATTATGTGGTGGTAGAACTCTAATAATAGGCTATAAATCAGCCATAGCATGTCGCTGTACAGCATCTGGCGGATCTGGAATAGTGGGGACCGGGAGATCTGGAGCGACAATGGCCAGCGGGCCTAGAACAAGAAGGGCCGGTGAATTTGGAGCTGCAGCGGCTGGCGGGTTGCGTACCGCTACGACGACTGGTGGGTCTGGTACTGCTATGGCTGGTGGAGCTGGACCGGCATTGGCCGACAGTTTCGGTGGATTTAGAGTTGTAGGTGCCGGCGAGTTCTGATCCGCAATGGCCAATGGAATAGCATTTGCTGGCGGATTTGGAGTTGCGGCTACCAGAGGGTCGGATATTGCTGTGGTCAGCGATGGCGTCGGAATAGTAACAGGAGCAGGTTCTTTATACACAAGGGGTGAAGCCATATGTTCATCAAATGTCCATCAAACTGTTCAACACTAGAGTTAGTGGGAATATGGGACAAATCACTGCCACAATGAAGAACCTTGGGTAAAAAAAAAACCATGAAACGAATAAGAAATGACATATTTCTCAGTAACTTTGTGAAAGGGGAAAACATCCTCATGAAATACAACATCACGGGAAATAATAAATTTCTGATTTGTAATATCATATAGCCCGTATGCTTTCATTCCAGGTGGATACCCAAGAAAAATAACTGGAATAGCTCGGGTTGAAATTTAGACCGATTGACAGTAAGTGTAGAAGCAAAACAGAGACAACAAAAAACATGAAGATGTCCAAAATCAGGCAGAGCCTTATGAAGTAGTTCAAAAGGAGTGTGCCAAGATAACACATGTGACGAAGTGCGATTAATAAGAAACACTGCAGTAAGAATACAATCACCCAAAAATGGAGCGGAATTCGTGATTGAGAATAAAGAGCCCGTACAACATTCAATATATGTTGATATTTCTGTTCAACAACAGAGTTTTGTTGAGGGCGACTAACACATGAAAATTGATGAATAACACCTTTAGAAGCAAAAAACTCATCAAACTGAAGCTCAGATGCATTATCAGAATGAAATAGCTTGATGCATTTACCAAATTGAGTCTCAACAAGCTTAAAACAATGAGGAACAACGTGCAGAACATCTTATTTATTTTTAAGCATAAAAACCCATGTATAGTTTGTAGCATCATCAACAACAATAAAAAACAATAGTAATGTCCAGCATAAGTTGGTGTAGAAAAGTTCCCCAAACATCCGCATGAATAAGATCAAAAGCATGATGAGAGAAACTGTTATTTGAAACAAACGATAAACGTCGTTGCTTAGCTAAAGGACAAATGTCACAATATGCATAATGATCATGTTGCAACAAGGGTAAATGCAAAACAGTTCGTAAAGAATTTAAACAACTAAAAGATGGGTGACCAAGCTATGGTGCGACAAAACAGTAGAAGATCGGGAGGTCAAATTTGCGTAAACAACACGATAAAAAGAGGTGTCAATTGGAGTTGTCGAGGTGTCAACCATGTACAGTCCATCAAAAAGTCTAGCCTTGCGAATCGTCTTCAAAGTGGACTTGTCCTGAATGAGGCAACAATTGTTAGAAAATTGTATAACTACAAAATCATCCATTAAAGACGTGCTAACTAAAAGGAGGTTGTATTGAAAACCCGGTATATATATAACGCCATGAATCAACAAGGAAGGAGTCAAGATAACTCTACCCATATGGCGAACAGTAATATGTTTTTTATCCGGTAAAGTGACTGAAGCACAAACGGGATGTAAAGAGACAAAGTAGTCGCGAGAGAAACATATATGTGTAGAAGCACCGAAATCAACAATCCAAAAATTTGACGAACCATTAGGCAATAAGGAGCATGTACATGCAACATGAGAAGAGGCTCCGGAGTCATTCTTAGGGAGAGAAAGCTGAGAGTAGAGCATATTTAGGAGACTATGACACTGCATAAGAGTATCCGCACGGTTGAGAGATGATTGCACGGTTGGGCCATCACAGAGTTGACGGTGGAGGAGGCCGTGGAAGAATTCTGGTGAGATGAAGTACGACCATTGCGATAACGATAACCCGGTGGGTAACCATGGAGCTTATAACAACGATCCAAGGTGTGTCCCTAAATGCCACAATGAGTACATAGAGAACGCTTGATAAGAAAACAATAGCCAATTGGATCTAAGAACTCTTATGGTTATGCAAACCCCTAGATCACAAATGCTAAAACCCCCAAATCGAGATGATGTCAACCCAAGGAAGAAGTTAGAACGGATTTACCTTGATAATCAATATCAAGAGCAGAGAAAACTTGTTTCTAAACTCAAGATTCGAACCACTCCACAAAATAGCTTGATCAAGGCTACTTGAATGATTCTAGCATGCAAATCTAACACTCAATAATTGCAAAGAAAAACAAGCTCTAGGCTTTTTAAAGAAAAATAGCAACTTTCATTCAATCATCAAAATCTCTATTTCAAAGGAAACAAGCTAGACTATTTATAGCCTCCAAAACAACCCTAAAAGTAACCTAAAGTCATTTGAAAGGTTCTAACTCCCAATTACATGATGGTCATAACATCCGCTAGCTAAAATGTAACTTAAAACACATAAATGAAATGTTTAAAACTGAAAATATAATAAAAATAGGTTTAAATCCAAGAATTGAAGTCTTGGTCACCCTTCAAAGTCTTTGTAACCTCCCAATTGTAAATGAAGCTTCACTTGAAGTAGTTTGAAGTGTAGTTCCATTAATTGATATATGACTTGCAATAAATGAAGCTTGAGATGTACTTAAGTTCATTGAATGCAACTTGAGTTCAACTTTGACTTCCATGAATGCATCTTGAGTTCAACTTTGATTTCCATGAATGCAACTTGAGTTGGCTATAAATGAAACTAGAGTGCATTTAATGCAACTTCGATTTGTTGTCAACTTAGACATTGGATTCTCAACATCTTCCTTTAAATCCTTGAGCACTAAGACACTTTGGTTCATCAACGCTCACGACCCTGAACTCTACGAGAATTTCGATTGTTATTGGATGAACGCACGAATGCAGGAGAAGTGGATACATCAAGTGCAATACCTCCAGTTGAGGGAAGCACATTTATAGTCTACCATTGTTCTTCTTGAAGAATAAGAGAAAATGTACGATTGAGAGAGGTGGATCCATAAGCAGCAATTGGGCATGAGCACGGGAAAAAAAATCGTTCAGTCCGATGAGAAAACTTATCAAATATTCAATTTGGAGAAAATCAGCCATGGATCAAAGTCCCCCACGATGGCAAGAACCACAAGTGCAAGCAAGCCGGTAAGAGTTCAATTCTTCCCAGAGAGCCTTGATCTTAGTGAAATACATGCTGATAGAATCTTGATTTTGATTAAGTGTAGCTAAATCACCCTTAATCTGAAAGATTCGAGGGGCATTCTTATGCTGAAAGCGTTCTTAAGGGTCAAGCCATATTTCCCTAGCAGAATAAAAAAAAAAATTATACTTGTTGATATTGCCTTGGAAACAGAATTTAAGATACATGAAATTACAACGAGGTTATTCCTAATCCAAGTAGGGAGCAAGTCACCAGTAGGCCATGGAAGAGTGCCGTCAATGAAACCAAGCTTAGTGTTCATAGAAAGGCCAATCACCATAGCTCTGCTCCATGAAACGTAATCATCTTCTGTAAGTTCTGTAACCAAAACCATGCAACTAGAGAAATAGAGTAAGGAACCACTTGTTGAGAAAGATCCAAAGATGAACTCGACAAAACAGGTTCCAAGGAAACTGTTGGAGATACAGAGATCAGTCATGGTGGAAGAATGAGCAAGAGAAAAAAATGAGAACTTGAAAAAAAAAAATCTAATACTGCTCTGATACCATATTGAACTAATATGGGAGGAAAAATCTGTAGATAAAATATTTGATTGATCCACCTTCATTTGATAATACAACTTCTTATATAATACAATATGAAGAATAACCAAATAACAAATCAGTATATATTTCCATGATTTCCCTACGTGTCTACTAGAGTTTTCTTTTTAAAGCATCTTCTTAAATTTGCATGACTTTGTTTTTGGATTTCTTTTCTATAGCCTCGTCCCAAAAGAAAATATTATAATTATTTATATAAATATAAATTCTTATCTTACATGTGACTTGAATCCAAGATCTTTAAAGATGTTCCTTAAAACTTCAAGCCACCCAAATTATCCAAAGAGACGCATTACCAACATATATTATCACCGATAGAAGTACAGAAACAAGAAATTTGAGTAAAATAGTTAGCATTGACGGCTATCAATAATTGTTTGTCATAGATTGATTGATTATAGCATTATATTTGGTTCTTCCTCTTTCATTCACATGATAAATGAAGAATTATTTTTTCTTTTTCATCTTCTCAACAAACTTCACCAAGATGCTAATTTATCATTCTAGTTTTTGCCAACTTAGCATATTTCAATAGATAAGAAAACATCTCATCTTTCTTTAAAAATTTATATATATTTGAATCTCCCCTCCCGATGTAATATTCTAGAAAGAAAAGTCACTATTTTGGTTTCCAATCTGAACCAAGTCAAATAACACTATTTACCATCATTATTCACCGAATCATTAATGTGGAGGGTGAAAAATAATTCACACATTAAGATTAATCTAGTCAAGCCCTCTCTCACCTCAGCAATCCAATAAAACATAATTTAAAACATAAACTTTAATTTAACGATACATATTAGATTATCGTCTTATTTGGATTCAATATAAATAGCGTCTTACCATTTTTCAAATTAGCACATAGAACTCGACATGTCTTATGCATACCGTATACAACTTAGGTGGAGTACGAAAAAGACCCTAGCTAAAATTATAACCTTGTGTCAGGACCTACAAGCCAAGGGACAGTCTTAGGTAGACTGTTTCTATGAGACGTAGGCCACCCAAAAGATAACGAATGCGTGTAAAGGTTTCCTCTAGTTAGACAGAGATTGGTCTTCTCATAGGCGAAGGAGACAAGAGCGAGACACCGAACATGTTATATCCTCATCCTGCGTCCATCAATACTTTAATCTACCTCATACTATTCTTTTTTCCTTCACTAAGATCAATCTTACTGATTTTCTCATAAACCATTTTGCTAAAAGTTTAGTTTAGAGAATACAGGAATCAGTATTATTCACTTGGCATTTCTATTCTCAACCTTTTTCAATTCTTCGGTTTTAGCCCATTTGACCTATGAGGCCTATAGTTTGCAAAAAAATGGCCCACCCCATTTTCACAATAAAGCAATTTCATTGTTTTCATTTAAAAAAAAATGTCATTTTCCAAATCCAATCAAACTTGTACCTGTAGCAATTCTTTTATTTCTATAATATTTTTGGATTAGAGGAGCTAAAATCTAGTATAATTGGAATAAAATATTTTTAAAATAACAGGCTACAATCAATGAATTAAATTTTTGTCTGACATTTTAAGCCTGTACTTTAACATCAAGGGGTGAATAAACATTTTGATAGTATAGCTACAAAATCGAAAGAATATCTGCAATGTAGACAAAAATATTAATAATAATAATTTTTAATTTATTAAAAAATGGTGAAATGTGTGTTTGTTGGTATAAATATTTTTTATAATTTTTTTTATTTATAATTTTCTATAAATATCTATTGATATCAATATTTTTGTAAAATCGAAACTTCCACATTTCCATTGACACCGACATTTACCTTGACTACATGGCTCAAAAACACGGAAACAAATGATTATATTAATCAGTATACATGTTAGTGATTCTTATAATGATTGTTATGCAATATTTAGTTTAATTATCCATTTAGATTAATCAATAATTATCATAAATTAAAGTACAATAACTACCACTTATTACTATTATCTAAACTAATCAATGATTTATAAATTTTTAAAAGATACTATATTTCATTATTTTTAAAATATGCTATATTTATAATTAAATAAAAATTGATAAATATTTGTTTAAAGAATGATACACATTAAAAAAATGTTTTGGTATGTCAAAAAAAAAAAAAAAGGTTTTGCAACTTGTCTCTTTAAGCCCTCCAAGTTCCTGCCAGAGCCTAAAATCCATAAGTTATTTGAAGAATCCAAAGCCCATGGATGGATTCTTCTTTTAGGTTACTCAAAGCAAATAACCAAGGGAAGGAGATTTGTATTGGTGGTGTTGTCCAAAATCCAAACATTTTGCCAAAAACTTGTGGATTTTCCAGCTCCTACTTTACAATGAATTAATGTTTGTGTAAATAAGATCTCCTTGGTGTAAAATAAATTTCCAAGAACTTTTAGGGGATGTTTTAGCCTTTGAGCTCGGTTTGAGGTCAAAATGAGAACAAGATTGTATTATTTGTAAATTGTGTAGATGATTGATTTGTAAAGATTGGAGGGACTAAGACCATCCACTACTAATATAAAGAGGAATGGAGAAGGCCGGGTCACATTGCCTAAGGCTTTGTGAAGCTAAAATCTTTCTTCTAGGTCTATTATGGATAATAATCGAAAAGTTGGATGATTTATATAAATCAACCCCGGATCCATGATTGGAATGGTGATTGAATGAAAATTGCATTTTGCTTCAAAAGCCTATAGCTTATCTCATTAGCAATTCTTGAGTTTTAGATTTACGTGCTAGAATCATTCAAGTAGTCTTGATTAAGCTATCTTGTGGAGTGGTTCAAATCTTTACTTTAAGAACAAGTTTTCTCTACTCTTGATATCGATCATCAAGGTACTTCGTTCTAGTCATTCCTTCAATTGATACGACTTGAATTTTGGGTTTTAGTGTTCTATTTTGTAAGGGTTCTTATAATTAGTTGCACTAGGGTTCTTTATCATTTAGCTTCATCCAAGACAAGTCAAGCAACTAGCACTTCATTTAATGAACAAAATTTCAAAGTTCTTCAAACTAGTTCAACCTCTACTTCCTTTACTCTCAGAGGATTACAAACTCTTGATTTTATGATAGAGGAGTTTAATTCTCGGATTTAAAGCACGTTCATTGTATTTTCAATTGTATACCTTTCTTTTGTCACATTTAGGTTATTTTTGAGTTAGCGAATGTCATGGTTTTGATGTACTAGGGAGGTACAACCTTTCCAATTATCTTTAGGTTACTTAGGGCTTGTTACCTTTAGGTTACTTAGGGATTGTTTTGGAGGTTATATGTCAAACTTATTCCCTTGCAAGATAAATAGGTTTGAGTTATGAGATAAATGAAATTTGAGTTATTGAGCCGCACTTCTTGTGTTTTAGAATTGCATGCTAGAATCGTTCAAGTAGTCTAATCAATCTAACTGGTGGAGTGATTTGAATCTTGAGTTTAGAAACAAATTTTCTCTACTCTTTATCTTGATCATCAAGGTAAAATCGTTCTAACTTCTTCCTGGAGTTGAAATCAACTTGATTCGGGGGTTTTAGTATAAATCCATCTTTTCTGAATAGTATAAAAGTCGTTGACTTTCATTATTTAATTAAGGAAGTCTCAATCCCTTGATGATTACTGTTTATGCAAGGATGTGCACAACAGTGTGTTCCTGATTGTAGCTCGAATTCGGCCTCCGGACCGACCTGAACACTTGGGCGGACCTGCACAAAAAGGTGAACACTCCGACGATCAAGTCAGTATAGGTCGGATTCCAAGTTTAGTTCGAAGCCAGAAATCATCGTACCTGATCGGGGAGTGAGGTCCTCTACTTATGGGTGCTGGTCCCGCTAATCTAGCGACGGTTACATTCGGTAATCTCGGGACCGTCGGTTACTCCCGGTAATCTCGGGACCGACGGTTACGCCCGATAATCACGCCGCAGACAGTTGCTCATCTCGGCCCATACCGAGCTCCCCGGTAGGTCAGACCTGGGCCAGGTCCACCTCGGCCCTCATACTTGGCATTTGTCGGCGTTGGTGGCGGCCATCTCGGCTATCCGAGCTGGGCATGACTCATGAGCCATCTTGGAGCACCAATAGGGGTCCTCCACGTGTCCAGGGTATTCSCTTCCCCAAACATTGGCCCCCTCTCTGTCTGGTCCGATCTCGACCTGGCAGAGAAGTTCATTCGACTTGCTTTGGACACGTGGCGACTTCCTATTCGTGTGAAAATACAACCGTCGCGGAAGATTTATCGTCGGAATATTCAAATATTCCGACGTTTCGGATCTCAGAGAGGATCCTAGCCGCTCGTTGATTACACGTGTACGGTGGGGAAATTCTTCTGACGGGCTATAAATGCCCCCAATCGTTCAGATCATACCTTACGTTCCTTGAATTCTTGGAGTTCGATCTGAAGGCAGCTCGAACCCTTGGTAGGTCGGTCTCTTCCCTCTCTTTCGAACGTAATTGCCATGTCGTCCTCTATTAGCAGCAACCTAGGATCCGATTTAGCTCATAGGTTAGAGTCCGAGCTCGAGGAGATAGAAAACTTTAGAATCTCCGATGACGGGGAGGATAGTGACGCCTCCACTTCAGGTCAGGATTTGGAAT
>NW_019104794.1:78078-91713 GCF_001995035.1 Momordica charantia | reverse complement strand
CGGTGTCTACACAATGTATTCCGCACATCTATGCGGACTCGTTCACAGCTTGTTGATTTTGAAGAACTTCACGTTCTTCTCAAATCTGAAGAATCTGCTATTGAGAAGCAATCTAAAAGAGATGATTCTCTTACACAACCTACTGCTATGGTCGCTGCTTAGTCTCATATCTCTTCGCAACAGCGACAAAATTTCAATCTGAATTTTAATGAAGGCAAATCTTCCAGTTTTGGTAGAGGACGAAATCAAGGTCGAGGTCGTATGAATTTTGCTTCTCCCAGTCAAAATCAAGGTCGTGGTGCATCAAATTCATTTGGACAATTTCCTCTTCATTCACAAACTGTTGTTGATCCTCACGCCTGTCAAATTTGTTTTCGCCTTGGTCACTCTGCCCTAGACTGTTTTAATTGAATGAACTACAATTATTAGGGACGTCACCCTCCTTCCCAATTGGCTGCGATGGTTGCTACTCAGAATGTTGCATTTTACCCTAATTCATCACCAAATTTTGGTCTGCCTGGTTCTATCGGTTCTTCTTCCACTACTTGGCTAGCTAACTACGGGTGCAATGCACACGTTACATCTGATTTTGGACAATTCTCTGTCACTCATTCTGGATCAGATCTTCTTCATACAGATTCTTCCTCTTTTTCTCTTAATAATCTTTTTCGAGTCCTTAATATTGCTACAAATTTGCTATTAGTTCATCAACTCTGTGTTGATAACAACTGCCTAACTGTTTTTTATTCTAGTCAATTCTTTGTTCAGGACAAAACTTCGGGCCAAATTTTGTTCCACTGACCTAGTGTCAATGGCCTCCAGTCGATATCTTCAACAGCTCAAAATTCTTCACCCACAGTCCCTTCTTGTTTTGTTGCTCATGTTGTTCGAATACTACTTCTACTCTTTGGCATAATCGGTTAGGTCACCCTAATCTTGTTACTTTAAATACTATTTTACGTTCTCTTCATTTACCTACTTGTACTGCACCTTTTTGTGTTTGTGCACACTGTCTTAGTGGTAAAATTTCAAAGCTTCCTTTTTCCCGCTCTTCCTCTGTTTCTACTTGTCCCCTTGAACTAATATATGCATAGTGATATATGGGGTCCTGCCCCTGAAATTTCTATTAATGGCTTCAAATACTATGTCTGTTTTGTTGATGATTTCATGAAATTTACATGGCTTTATCCTATTGCTCATAAATCTGATATTACTACTGTTTTTCAAAGATTTAAACCTTTGGTTCAAAATCAATTCTCTACTAGAATTAAAATCCTTCGTACTAGTGGTGGGGGTGAGTTTGTCAACACTACTCTTACTTCCTATCTTCATTCTTGTGGCATTGTTCATCAGAAATCATGTCCTCATTCCCTGGAACAAAATGGTACAACCGAACGTAAACACCGTCATATAGTTCAAGTTGCATTATCACTTATGTTTGTGCCTCTGTTCTTATTCGATTTTGGTCTTATGCATTTGCAGCAGCCATATATCTTATAAATAGTTTACCATCTCCATCTTTAAGTCATCTTTCACCTTTTGAATGTCTTTTTCAGCAGTCTCCAGATTACTCTTCTCTTAAAATATTCGGCTGTGCTTGTTATCCTTTACTCAAGTCTTACAATTCTCATAAACTCCAACCAAGAACTTCTCAGTGTATCTTTCTTGGTTATCCTTTAGGGTATAAGGGGTATTGTACTACAACTTGAGCAACGATAAAATCTACACTTCTCGACATATCATATTTGATGAAACCGTATTTCCTTTCTCTATTCCCTCAATTTCTACTTCTCCTTCTCCTTCACCTTCCCCTTATAATTCATCTTTACCTTTTCTTCTTTCTGTATTTTCCTCTACCTTCTCTTCATCTTCTGGTGGCCCTTCTCTTTACCTTCCTCCTCATCTTCCTCTTCTCCAATATTGTCCACTACACCCATTGCCTTATCGCCCACATTGTCTGATGGTGTTGAATCTTCTGATTCTATTTTGGGCTCTCCTCCCTCTTGCCCTGCTGCCCCGGTTGCACATCTGATTGCCTCTACGTCAGTACCTTTGGTCCGCAATAATCACCCTATGCAAACCTGTGGCAAATTCGGTATTTCTAAACGAAAGGCCTTTCGTGCAATTACTTCTTCACCACCATCTTCTTCAACTGAAGAGCCTTCCTCTTTCACAGCTGCTTCTAAATTTCCTATATGGCAGCAAGCTATGATTGTGCAGTTTAATGCTCTTATTCGTCAAGGCACTTGGGACCTCACTCCTCTCCCTTTTGGGAAAAGTGGGTCTATTGTATTAAACGACACCCCGACGGTTCTATTGATCTTCGCTTTGTTCCTTCTAGTTCTCAACTTGCTGACATGTTTACAAAGCCTCTTACTGTTGCTCGTCTTTCTCTTTGAAGGCCAAACTTATGCCTCTACTGGCTATTGTTTGAGGGGGGATGTTATCAGTATTAGTTATACTCTGGTTCTTTTGTAATTAGTTACAATTTATTGGGATTTTGTTAGCTTTGTTTACATTATGTTACTTTAGTCTGATGTGTATATAATCTGTTATTAGATCTCTATTTTAATCAAGGCAAACAACTTTTCACAAAATTAGTGAAAAGCATCAAGTACCATTTCTTCAAACTCAACCAGCTCACTCATACCTGCGTTCAAGAGTCGTAAGTTGAAACGACAGCATCAGAATTTACACCTTCAGCTCCTCCACCTACAAAGGAAGTGCTAGAGCATCACGAACACCACCTGCAGCACTCAACACACTTAAGCAAGAGCAGGCTGCCTCGAATAAACGGTCGGGACCATAGATTCTTGAAATCCACAAAGCCATCAGACATAAAAATAAGTAAGGAAAGAGAGAAAACACTACTACAACAGAATTGGCATCACCATATATATACAATGTCGATTCAGCAACCGACATTGATTCACGTGTCATCGTAGCCTATGATGTCAATTACTGAATGATGTCGATTCTGAGTTAACATCAAATTAACCAATATTGTGTAGGTCTACGATATTGGTTTTTACAATCGTGGTTTTCTAGTAACATTATTTGTTCGAACAATCTCAGTTGTTAACTGTCATTAAAATAACCGTCATTGTTTACTTAGTAATTGACATTTTTTACATTGAATATTAATGCAGATGTATGATAACCATTAGATATCATTTATAAATTGACATTGTTTTTTAAAAAAAAATCAGCAATAATAATACTAATAAAATCTTGTATATACCATATCAAAATATCTATAAAACTAGTATCAAACTTTTTCCAGCAAAAAAATAAAAATTAATAAATAATGCAATAATCAGTAATTTCAGCCATCCACTGCACAATTGAGTCATCCATATTTTTCTAAGCTCCGACACACCATCTAACCATCACAACAGTAATTCAAAATCTAATACCAACAAGTTTCACACATACAACACTTAATACACCTCCAATCCATTTTCCTAACAGAATTCAACAATATTCATAACATTTACACACAACTTTCATAAACTAATATATCTTTTCATTAAATAACAATAATTTACTTCATTGAGAAGTTAAAAAAAAAAACAACACATATTGAAATGTATAAATGGTTCAAAATTTTACATATTAAAAGCTAAATAATTAAAACTATATTTACTACCTCTTTTGAATTAAGTGTAGTGTGCAACAAATTCAGCTCATTCATTCTGTATCTCATCAAGTTCAATTAGAGTATACGATTTTAATTGAACTACATGTAAAAGGTGATAAATAATATAAGTATTTCAAACAAATGAGAAGTTGAATAGAGTTGCGTTGAGTGTGCCTAAAAAACATTCAAGATTAGGTATTAAAGTGTGATGTGTCTAGATTATGCATTTGCATTAGGACCCTTTTTAGGACGTGTCAACACACAAACAAACAAAGCCACAAAAGTAACAACAAACAAGGGATATAAAATGATTCTTGAGTGAGATTGAGACATAGTCAAAAAGTACAAGATTTGAACAAATTTTTTACCACTTCTTTTTTATCCTCTGGATTGAAAGAAGTACACATATTTTTCATTAGGGGACGTGTCAATGCACAAACAAAAGGTGAAAATGGGCCGACCACCTCTTGGGGGCCCACAAGTTTTGGGAGAGAATGATTCATAAAGGGAATGTCATTCTTTTTTATTTTTATTTGGGGATGATGAAGCTCGAGATTTTCATCAATAATGTCGAGTGTCATGGCCATCCTTAGCGTGGGGATTTATGTTCGAAGATAACAATTTTGTTTTTAATTTTTATCCTCGTTTACATTTTGATATAATAAGATAAAGAAATACATAGAGGGGAGTAGGATCGATCCTCAACTTTGATTGTTTTTGTATTGTATATTAAAAATAGATTAAGTTTTCTAAATTTTTCTGTTGTCTCAGTAAAAAATGTGGCTTAACCATCCACTCTTGTGACTCGTGTTCGATTTTCTATGGATGCATTTTTTTACAAAATTTTTTTTTTTTTGCCAAACTTTCTACTTATAATATTACATATATATATTATTATAAAATAAATTATTTTTTATGAGATTTCGTCGACTTCTTTTATTTTATATTTATTCTTTTTCTATTCTTTATCCTTCAGTAATGGAAAAATATGACACTATTATAGAATCACTATTTACAAAATATTTGAAAGTATATATATAATTTTCTTTATAAAAATATGTTAATTTTTCAAAAAAGAAAAACTTAATATATATAAATAATAAATACAATTCTAAATATATATATATATATATATATATATATATTCCTTTAAAAAACTCTCCATACATTTTTTCTTATATCAATATGTCAATTTTCTTTAAAGAAAAAAAAAAGAAGAAGAAAATATAAGTTGGTGGATTTCAAATTCTAATTTTCTAATAGCAAGATTCTTACCAACATTTTAAAATGGTATAGCTACCCCTCTAATATTTAGAACCTAAAAGAAACTATTTTCAATTTATAAATATATATTTTTTTAGTTTTTTTATCACATAGTTGTTCGAAATTCCATAACTTTTTTTTTCAATTTATACCTTGTCTTTTTTTTAAAGAAAATTTATGCCTTGTCATTACATACAGTAATACTTTTTCTATCCTATAGTGTACCAATATCATCATTTTCTTCCCTATGAATCATCAAATTTTTAATATTCAATTATTTTTATTTTACATCATTTTTAATTTGAATTTTACAAAATGTAAGGAAGTCGACATTTCGAAGATTAATTGTCTAACTTAAATTCTTTCTCAACTTAAGTCTCCCTAAACAAAACTTCTAGATCCGCCACTAAATGAAAGTAGTGGTTGTAAACAATTTAAAAAAAATGATTAACCAAATAATTATCAAATGAGACTGTTGAAAGTTGGTTTGTTAGATGGTTGTTCGGAGGATATACCTTGATACCT
The DNA here is from genome assembly GCF_001995035.1 of Momordica charantia. The sequence continues at coordinate 86,285 of NW_019104794.1, read as the reverse complement.
AATCACCTTTCTACTCACTCTTTAATTTTTTTTTTCTTTTAATATAAGTGAGGCGGAAGATTCAAGCTCGTAACCTCTTAGTTAGAGAAAAGAGTTCGTTAACTGTACCAACTCTTTAATTCCTCTCCCTAGTTTCATATATTTATTTTCATTATCTACCTCTCATCAATCAAACCACCAAAACTTCAAACTTCAAATAATAATACACCACTTCTCTTCTCCCTTGCATGTAAGAAGACCCATATATTCTCCATTCTCATTCTCCCACTCTCTCCTCTTCTCTCTTTATAAAATATTCAAATGCAAACCCTATGTTCTCTCTCTTACAATGTATACACACTCATTAATTCATATTATACCCCTCTCTACAATTAATTTGTTGCCATCCAAAAATCGATGGTAGTTTGGTAACGTTTTCATTTTTTTTTCTTATTTATCGTTTTAATTTTTTAGAAATATAAGCGTTTGATAGCCGTTCTTATTTCTATTTTTTTTATTTTTAAGAAACTTTTCGAAAATTATGTAGAAATTTTAAAAACAATAAAATCAAGTTTCCACCTCTTTTATATTATTTTATTTTTAAAATACATAATAAAAATCAAAAAGTAAATATAATATAAAAAATATGAATACTTTAATTTGAAAATTTTAATTTCATATAAAAACTCTTACCTTTTTTAGTTAAGAAATGGTTGACAAACATGTTTATGTTTCTTTTCTAAAAAAATAATTAAAAGAAACAAACGAGGAACAAAAAAATGGCTACTAAATGTAATTATATTTTTTAATTAAAAAAAGGAAATGAGAAACAAATATGTTACGGAACGGACTTTAAAGTCAGTCTCTCAAAGACCGATTAGTCAGTTGTCAAGGTTTGCTTACTTAAGAAAAATGATTTTTTTATGAATCTCGGATTGACAATCGATGTATTTTGTCACCGGTGCCAAAGATAAAATACTTAAAAACATATTTTAGGGGTATATCTATGGTAATTGAACCTCCCTACCTCGGTTGAGTTATTAGTCCTTTATTCATCCCAAGCTTAATTATCTATGTTTCCAAATTTTGTTACCCTCCCTCATTGAATGATTGGGATGTCAACATTTTATTATGCCAAAAGTAATCAACAAACTATTGTGCCATTGTGGAAATATGGAGGTTCTATTCTCCTCACAATTAGTATCAAATTAAAGTCTCAAGTTTAGCCATATTAGTAGAATCGAAAGAAGTAGTAGATTTCGAAAAAACATGGTCATATATTGTTGGTTATTAATATTAGATTGGTAAAAGTAAATTTTCGATGCGCTCGAAAGTGAACAGATGTATAATTATTGGTCGTATTTTGTTTGAGGGGAAGACTATTAAGAATTCCAACATAAGTCTCGCATCGACTAGGAAAAGATAAAAGATTCGTGTATATAGATAGATGACAAGACCTCAGATTTTAGGAGCGAAGCCAAAATAAATTAACTTTTAATAATATCATATTATCGGAGCATGTACGTAATTATTCTCATTCATCATGGTTATAGATACAGTTGGTGGTGATGATGTTGTTTGGAGGTTATTGGTTGACACATGCTCCCATTATTCTAAGATTCTCTTATGAATTTTTTTTTTTTTGTGTTGTGGTTTGGTTTGGATCAAGTTGTTGAGGAATACCTTTAAGTGGGGCCTACGACATTGCATATGTCTATGCATAATCATGTTCTTTTTTTAAGAATAAAACATGCTGTGTGTACCAAGTGGGACCTAGGACATGMGGCCGATGAGTACAGTGTGTCGGATCATAATGTTTGAGTGTTTTATTTCTTTCGGTTTTAATATTTTTCAATTTAGTATCTCATTATCGATAAATGTTAAAATTGGTTTATGATAAAAGTATTGATATGATACTTGGTGGAGTGACATAAATTGAGAGGAGAAAAAAGGTGATGAAGAGAAGAAAACTTGAAATTTTTATCAAACTCTTTGAGATTTGGAGGAGGTATTTGAAATAATTGACATTTTTCTTCGGTATCATGTCATATAAGAATTAATATTCATATAATTTCACCTCAGCTTATTGGGCTATGAAATCATATCAGTATTCATAGGATTCTATTTCAAAATCAATTGACAATAAGATGAGTAGCTCACGTATATTGTAAACCTTGTTTAGGTCCCTTTATCTTTTCAATGCGGGATTCTTAACMACAAGTTTATCGTCATCCAATTTTAACATTTACTAACGGTAATGGACTAAATTGAAAAATGTTAAAACATAGAAAACTACACTTTTTGAACCAATAGAGACTAAATGGGAAAAACATAGAAAATGTTAGGGATCGAAGTAAAATATATATTCAGCCTCTTTTGTATAATATGCATTGTGTGTAACAAGTAGGTACGCCTCTACCTCTCTACGTGACTAGGGTTTGATCTTTGATCCTTCTATATACAAGATTCACACTACATTTTGCTCGCATTCCTATAAATACGTAGAGATCATTCTAGGATACACTTAATATGCACTTTTGATACTCGAACTATGTTGAACTCAGGACCTTTGGAATCGTTTTAGTAGTTGAAAACTCAACAAAAAAATATACACACATATATAGGTAGCCATACATCAACAAATTCTTACATCTACATTGATAAGTTGAGTTTCGTTGGATGTATCATCTTCCTAAGTGAATTATGCATAATTTTACACCTCAAATGAATGGAGAGACCGTATCACATAGCCCGTGTTCTTTTTAAGTTATAATAAGTTTGAATCTTCCCCTTATTAAAATCCAACCTATTTTTTCAACTAAACATTATTGTAGCACAGAAAATCTAAAGTTTGTGTCTAATCAATGGATGTGGCCATTGAAACAAAATATAACTCTTTCCACTTTCATATCTGTTTTTGTTTTTTTATATTTCAGCAGCAATTTTTATAAGATTAAATATCTTCCATTATAATATTGAATTAATGGGCACATAAAAGAAATTGGGCCCAATCATGATTTTGTATGTATCCCACCGAAGTTCAATCCAACAGCAGAAAACTCAAATGGCAAAGATCTTTAGATGGAAAAGCCAACCAAAAGAAACCATACATGATGGAAAAATCGGTCCATTTTTATTAATTTTTGGATTCCACGTACACATAACACGAACGGAATTTGTGCATAACTCARCTGATTAGTATTACATTAAATTATAAGTTTAGTCATTYTTGAATTTTTAAGATTGCGTATGTATGAGTATATGAACTTCAAAAAGTATCTAATATACGTTCACACGAATTTAGAGGGAATGAGTTCAAACTATAGTGGTTGCCTACCTAAGATTTATTATCGTGAGTTTCCTTGGAAATCAAATGTTGTATGGTCAGACGGTTGTGATYTCGTGAGATTAGTCGAGGTATGCGCAGCTAGTCCATACAATCACAAATATTGGAAAGAAACAAAGTATTTAACAGGTCCCTATATTTTCAATTTTGTGTCTAATAGATCCTTGAATTTTAAAATTGTCAAATAAAATGTCTAATATGTCCCCATTTTAAAAAATTTATGGACCTATAAGACACCATTTTACCCTAGTTTTTCAATTTTTTGTCTAATAAGTCTGTAACTTTTAAAGAATGTTGAATAGGTGAGGACCTATTAAAAATTAAAAGTTTAGATCGAGACTCCTATTAAACACTTCTGAATATACAATTGAAAGTTTAGAAATTTATTAAATATATTTTTTAAATTCAGAGATTTATTACCCATAACATTGAATATTAATAAATGAGAAGTTCAAATTTCCTCCCGGAGGCAGAAGAAAAAAATCTAAAAAAATAATGAACTAAGATAGGCTAATTTTTAACTGGGGTAATTTAAGACATTAAATGACAATTTGTATAGAAATTTTCGGGTTAAATTATAAATTTAGCTCAAATTTTGGTAGTTGTATTAGTTTTAAACTTAAAAAAAATATTTAATTATGTGCCAAAACTTTTGATTTAAATTTTAAGTCTTTGTTGTTAACATAATTATTATTTAAATGTTGACCTAAATATTAATTCAACGATATCAACATGAGCTTGGTAATTGACACCTAATCTAATAGAAAGGTCATGAATTCAAATCCCACCCTAAAAGATGATGAGACAAGCTTAATAAGTTGACAAAATATATTTTAAACCAAAGTTTTGACAAGGTGGAACAAGATTCGATAATTGTATAATGCTAACTTTTAAAAACTATAAAAAGTAGTTTCGGTTTTTTTTTTTCTGTTCTTTCTTTTCTTTTTCCTGTGTCAAGCAACGACTTTAGGTTATATACAATATTTTGTGCTTAGATGAATGCATTTAAACTTTAGTTCAGTAGCGTATGTGTAGACCTGTATTTTATTAATCCTTCTACTCTCCAAGTTCAATCTTCATGATACTCAAAACGCGAAATTTTAATATATATTTTCTATCTTTTAAATTTAAAATATTTGAAAATGTATTCTTTATCCAAAGCTGTTATATTTTCTTAAACAATTTTTTTTCCAAATTAAAAATATTTTAAAACTTTGCTATTTATTTAAAGTTAATAATTTATAATTTTATATAAAAAAATTATATTGTCAATTATATTTTATTTAATAAATTATATTCTTCGAGTATATGTGATATCTACAAAAAAAAAATTTTAACTAAAAATAAAAATAAGTCAACTTAAGTTAAAGACATATCCCCGTTCAAATTAAGATGATCATGAATTTGATTCCTCACCCCACGAGTTATTATACTAAAAAAAACTAAAAATAGAAACAAGAAATGGTTATCAAACATATTTCTATTTCTTTTTCTTTTTCTTTTTTTTTTCAAGAAACAAGAAAGATAAATAATTACCAAATGTATTCTTGTTTCTAGTTCTAAAAAAAATTAGAAACATCAAACAAAAAACGTGAATATTATCAAACAGACTCTTAAAAAGCTTCATGAAACGCTGAATATTCTTGTTAAACTTTGATCACATCTCAAGGAAAAAAAAATCATGTAGAAATTGGGACTTGTGATGCTTAAAAAAGGTACATGTAATTAGAATATTTGAATCACTTGGCACATAGCATCAGGATAAAAATAGAATAAAAATAGAGATAAAAACATTGATGTTACCATGCATTATTAGATGTATGTATTATACCTCTTTTATATATATATATATATATATATATACCTATCTATCTATCTGATGTACCTCAAATTTATGATATACAAAATATATTTGCAACTGATATAGTAAATATAAGGTATATAAGTTGTTTAAATTCTAGTTTATCACAATTTGTTAGTTGATATATTAATATTATTGATTACTATATCACTACTATTTATTCTATATTAATATTAATTAGATACTAAATATAAGGAATATAAACTGTTTAAATTTATAAAGTATATCAGATTTTTAACTCTTTTTTTTTTACGTACATGATCCACATAAACCTTTTATACAATAACTTCATATTTCAAAAATTTTCTTCCACCATTGTTTTCGTATGAAAAAATAGTGGATATAATAGTATTATATCAACACACATGTATCATAGTTATATTAGTAGATATCATGGTTATATAAGAGATATATCAATGATAAATTAGAATCCTATTATATATATATATATATATATATATATATATATATATATATCTCAATGTTATATTAGTGGTAAATCATATATAAGAAGTTATATCACTAGATATCACAGTTATTTCAGTGGTATATCATTTGTACATCAATGGTAAATTAGAGACATATCAAGTATATATCACAGATATATAAATGTTGTATCGACGTGGTAAATCAATGGTTATCATACGTATATCAGTGGTAAGTTGTGTTAGAATTTCAGTAGATATCATAATTATATTAGAAGTAAATCGTCAATGGTATATCATTATTATACCAGTGATATATCAGAAGCATATATCACTGGTCAGATATATTGCATATATATTACAAATGTATATCAGATAAAATTGTGATTTTAAAATTGAACCTCCGTTTTTTGTTCGAAAAAATACTATATTTGAAAAAAAAAAACTAAATCCATTTGCTATTTTATTTATTTTACTAAATATTTTTATCATATTAATGCAAGTGTTCCTTTAAAAGTTACTTTTTCTTTTTAATTAATTTCAAAAGAATTTTTAAAAATAGAAAATAAAAATTTGAACCGATTATCAAACAAACTTATTTTTCAAAAATAAAAAATAAAAAAAACGAAATAGTCATCGAACCATTCTAAAATATCTATATTTTTCATTCCCATTCCTTTGAAACGAAGTGGATGCCCATAAAATCATAACGAGACAAATGGAAGCATGATAGGGATTCTTTAGTGTTGTGATTCCCAATATGTCAAAAGCTTTATATAACATCTTTAGACTCGTTTGGTAAAGGTTTGATTTTTCTGTTTTTTGTTTCTTAATGAAAGAAATAACATAATTGGATTTGATAACTATATTTTTTTTGTTCTTTATATTTTTTATTGAAAACAAAAAGTAACCATTAAATTTTAAATTTAAAAAATAAAAATGTTATATAAAAATTAATTTGTAGATCAAAATATCTAAATTTTTTATGTTATTATTACTTTTAATATTTATTATGTATTTTATAAATCAAGAATGAATATAAAAGAATATTTTTATTTATGTTTTGGATTAGAAAGGAGAACAATAAAAAAACATACAATTTTTTAATGTTTAAAAGAAACAATAAAAATAAATAGTTGTCAAAGGTTTAAGTCTCTCAATAAAACTGGACACATAAATCAAGAAAAAAAATGTTACCAAACAGGTCATTTGTTTCCCAATATTTCACTTGATATAAAAGAGATTTTCCACTATTGTGTTTCGATTGACGAAGATCATCATACCCGAGTCATATTACATACTTCGCATAAGTTTCGACATTTTAAAATGGATCCATATCCATCTTAATTAACTTTTGGTGTTCTTTAAATATTGAGACACATCTACATACATCAGATCTAAAGTTATAATAATTTTATGGAATCAATGTCATATGACTTACGCTACAGTGGAATATTCCTATAATCAGGATTTGTTGTATGGACTGACCAATACTAGAATCAGTACCAGGCTCAAATCATTACATCATGGAATAGGCGATACCACAAGACCTCATGTTCTCGTCGAATATTTTTCATTTTTCTTTTCTAGAATATACGTTAAGTACTACCCCACCTCTGAAGGACAGCCATAGTAATTCTTAAGGATGGTAATTTTCCTAAAATAGTAATTTACTTTCTGTACTCACTCATTATTATTTCTTTTGTTTTCTTAACCATAGTAATTCTTAACAATGGTAATTTTCCTAAATAGAATATCATATAGCTTGGCTTTCTGATGCAATCTTTTCTGGGTTATTGTAAAAATTTTAGTTAGTGTAAATAGTTTGTTTTTAACATAAATTTTAACATTGTGTTTTATGAGATAAGATTTTTAAAGTATGTGTGGGACATACCCTATCTATAGTATTTTGGAAAAGCTTTTTTAGTGGGTTTACTATTTGTTTATTATTCTTCTAAGTTGTCCAATTTAATCCAAAAGTTGAAGTTGTTCAAGTAATAAAAATAGTTTAGGTTAATTTGACAATGGATTTCAACACTTAGTCAAGATCTATGGTGTCTAAATGAAATGTAAAGGTTTAGAGCTTATTTTTTGACTAGTAGTGTGAATTCAAGTTAGGGATTGATGAATTTTAAGTATCTCCTTATTTTTTTTATTGGATATCTTTTCTTCAAATTGAATGGTTGGTCAAGTCATTGAATCCAAAACTATTATAACTTATTGAAGCTTTCCCCTTTTCCATTTTGATATTTTTCAAACTTAGTAGGTAATTGAAGTTTGGAGAGTTGGATAATGAGTTTAATTTGTACCTTTGTACATAGTTTAGGATAGGATTGTTATTGGAGCGCGGTGGGGACGACTTTCGCGCCACCTTCTCTACCCCAATTTCATACTCTTATTTCTGCAAAATTTTGTGGAAAATTTCACAGGGATATGGGTGGAGATTTTCGATGGGGTAGAGTGTATTCTTTGAAGAAAACAAACGAAACCACAGAAGAAGAGAGTTAGAATTTCACAAGAGGAAGTTTCACACAGAAGGTATGATGTTTATATTTCACTGTATTATGATGGCACTCAAAGGCTCTATTTATACAAA
>NW_019104794.1:55722-73304 GCF_001995035.1 Momordica charantia | reverse complement strand
AAAATATTGTAACAAAAATGCACAATAATAGATATTCTTGTTTTGACTATGACGTGGTGTGTGGCTTCAACTTCCTTGCTGAAGTTACGTTAACAAAGAGAATGATGCTGGTATATCTGAGAATTCTCTTCTCTTTTTCAAGAAATTTTAAATTAAAAGTTAATTTTCCATGGTAAATTTTCACTGGTGAAATTCTGCGAAGAATCCTCGTTTGAAAAAGAAATTTCTTAAAAACATATTATAATTCATAATCAAAATAATCAAAAAAAGAAAGGGGGTGAGGAGAAAAACTATGAAGGAAAAATCCGTGAGGGAAGAAAATGTATAGGGTCGTTGGCTGAGTAGATTTAGGAGCCTCATTATGGTCTGTTTTTTTTAATAATATATATTAGGAAAAAAAAGGACGGCGAGGCGTGGACGGGAAAAAATGTCCCCCACCCCTACGCTGTATGCAGCCTAAATGGGGATACCCTGCCCTCGTTTAGGACATGTCCATGCAAGAAAAAGTGACATTGTCCTAGTTGAGAAAATATACGGTGTCTTTTTTTATTATTATTTCTCGAAATCAATGTCGTGTGATTTACTAATGGATCCCTATAAACGAAGTTTGTTATCTGGATTGAGTAACACTGCCAGCAGCACAAGGCTCGAATATAAAACCACATGATAAGTGATACTACAAAGTCTCATGTCCTTGTCATTACGTCATCCCTAATGGACGAAAATATACGATGTCATTCTTAGTCATCTGAAAATATACAAGTGATCTAGATCAGACTATCACTTGTTTTGTGAAATAACAATATCTAAGATGACATTAAAGAGCTCTTAAATTTGTTCTGCAGGATAGTTGTCTCAGTATTAGGATAGTTGTCTCTGTATTAGGATCGTTTTGTTTTGGAGGAATTCTAGGTTGTTTACTTGAATTTGAGGTGATTTTTTAGGCAAATTTTCAGGTGATTTATATAGTTGGTTTTTGGGTAAATTTTTATTTTTTACTTGAAAGAAGGTATGAATTAATTTGACCATGCATGTATTGAACAAATTTCAAGTTCAATTTTATGAAATTAAAATTAACTAGCAAAAGATAAAGAATTTCTTTTCCAAAAAATGTAAAACATTTATGAAAAAATTCAGTTAAGATAAACATTCAAGTTGAATAGTTTTAACAATAAAGTGAAAGATAAAAACCCAAAATTTAGCTGGGTTAATAAGTTTAATTAGAAATATAAAGGTCGTACATTGATTACATTAACTAACAATAATGATTTGATAATATGATACAAGAAATCGACCAACACGATAAAAAAACAATAGTATATAGGTAAAAAAAAATCAAAGAAACGAGCAAGTAGGTAGAATACATTATTAAACTGAATTTTCGAACCGATAAAAACAAATACTTCAAAAAATCAATATCAACATTTACCTATTATAATTAAAATTGAAAGTTTAAAAATAGGTTGAGATGAGTCATGTGGAACTTGGAAGGTAAACTCTCCCACACTTTTTACTTATTATCTTCAATTCCCACTCTTTCCCTCTCAATTCAACACGATGTGTGTGGTGCCTTCCTCTTCAGCATCCCATTTCCTAGCTTTTTTTATCGAAGAACTTTAACACTTTCTAGCTTTTGTTAGCAATTTCTATTAACATTTCTAATGGAAGTAACGAATTTGGGGTAGGGATGTACTTTTTATTTGTGGGTCCCCCCTTATGGGACTCGCTTAAATGACACAGAAAATTTCTGTTTAGATTCTTCACGGGACGAAGATGGGGGAAATTTTTCCCGCCATCTAAACGGGGACGGGGATGGGGACGACAATACATTTTCCGTTCCCATTTTCCGTTCCCCGCTCTACACTATTTTTATTAATAAAATATATATACATATATAATTTTTCTTAATAAATATATATACACATATATAATTTTCTTAATATATATATATATAGACACACACGTACGTACGTGTGTCTATGTTTGTATGTATGTATCTTGTAAATGAAGTTTTATCTTTAAAAATTAAAAAATTAGAAACTAAATATTTATCGAAAATAATTTAAAGAATAAAAAAATGGGGGAAATTTTCCTGTGGGAAACCCGATCCCATAAATTCTCCACGGAAAATCTCCACCTCGATATGCACAAAATTTCGTGGGGATGGAAAATTAAATAGGGGTGGGGAGGAGGAACTCCTTGGTCCCGCCCCGTGAAAATTCCTCATTTGGAGTAATCAAAACTTAAAAGATATGGCCTAATGTATATGGTTTTAATTTTTTCTCAACAATTTTTAAAGTTTCAATTTCTCCTAAAATTTGTAATTTTCTCGAGATATTTTAATGAAATTTACTAACTAGTTTTTTTTCCCCCTCAAGTAATTTCCTAAAATCTCTTTTAGTGGCTAGTTTGATATGAAACATGACCAGAAACGTTTACGAACATGGAATTCCACTGATGAAAGTTTTATCTCAATAGAAGTTTGTCCACAATTATTAAATTAAATTAAATTTGGGTTAAATTATTATAACTTTAGTCTTATATTTTTAAACTATTATAATCATAGGTTAAATTGATCTCTATATTTTTAAAAGTTGGTTTGCCATTACTGTGAGAAGTAATTAATAATGTAGCAGAAATTGTTCACCGCAATTGCACGTGGTGTCAAGTTTTAATATAGTTGGTAAGTGAATATCGATATCATCATCTAGATTGAGTTTCTCAAGTACCATATATAGTTTGTAAAAAAAAAACTATCATATATCCAATTGCTCAATTTTATTTAGACAATCAAAATCAAATGGGAGAATAGAATCAAATTAGCAAATAAACATGCACTAAAATAAAGATAAAAGCAATGGAGAGAAAGATCCTAGGAAATTGATTTCACTTGTTGAATCTATGAACCAATTACTTAGTTTCTATAACAAGTAAAAACTTTATTGAATAAGTCTTTTAAGGATCTCTAAAGGATTTCTAAATCTCTCAATCTTAAAACCCTTTTAGTTATACATCCCACTTTTAACTCTAAATCACCTCTCCTGAAATGTAAGATTTCAAGTCTAAAATCAATTAATTTATGGCTAGTAGATTATTAAAGACATTACGCATAGAGATCCATAAATAGAATGCTCATAATCATTCACAATCAAGAGAATTAAACAATCAATTCGAGTTCAATGACTACATCAATCTCTAAAACAAATGAACTTAGCTACTCATTTAATGTAAAACAATAAAGTCTCAAAGAAAAGTTCCATAGCAAACTACGAAAATCAAGATAAAAGAAATAAACTAAATTTGTTGTGTTGACTAATCGTCCCCGACTCAATTTCTACAATCTCGAGCCTTGAAAATCCCTTCTCTAAGCTCCTTTTCGAGTTATCTTGTGTCTCTCCCCCAAAAGTGTGTAAAATGTCTTTAAAATCTCCCCAATGACGTCCGTAAAACCTAAATTTATAAAGAAACAATCGCTACAGTGTCATGGCGCCATAGTGAGCGTCATGGCACTACGAGGAGAAATAGACGGACGAAAAAAGTACGGAGCGCCTAGGCACCGACCTCTCGGGCAAAAATTCCAACTTCCACTATATTTTGTGTTGTAGGTGTCGTGGCATGTTTCCGAGTGCCCCGACACTATTCTCTATGATATTTGGGCTTCAAAATAAGTGTTGTAATGTCTTCTTTACTCACTCAGGCTATGATTTTCTCTCAATTTGATCCATTTATGTCTTGTTTCTTCTCGATTATTCATGTTGATGCAAAATTCTGCCGAGCTGCCGAGGTCGGCCACGTGGCAACTGGCCAAGCTGACGAGGTGCAAGCTCATGCAAGGTAAGACCTGCAAAAAAAAAGTAAACACTCTGACGCTCAAGTCATTATAGGTGCGAGCTTAAATAGGTCATTCTCAAAGTAGAATTGCATACCTGAGTAAGAGGAATGAAGATCCTCTTATAGGTGGAGTGAAAGGACACATCCGTTATCGTTGTTACAACAAGACAGTTAGATGTCAGGCCATAGGTCGGCAATGATTAAGGTCGGCTATGGATAAACTTAGTAGCTCAAGCTCGGCCATAGGTGAGTTTAGGAGCTCGGTCATAGGTGAGCTAAGGAGCTTGGTCAGAGGCGAGCTAAGGAGCTCGGTCATAGGTGAGCTTAGGAGCTCGGCCATAGGTGAGCTCCTAAACTCACCTATGGCCGAGCTTGAGCTACTTAATCTAAAAGCTTAAGTTTGATTGATAACGATAAATTAAATTATTTTATTCATATTATTATACTACTAAAATTGTGAAACTAATAATATTGGATTTTAATTTTGTGACTCATTTTAGAGTTGCAACTACAAATATATAATATGTTGCGGTGAGTTTTTTTAATTACCGCTTAATCTAAAAGTTCAAGTTTGATTGATGACGATAAATTCAATTATTTTATTCATATTATTATACTACTAAAAATTTAAGTTAACCTAAATTTGGAGGTGGAAAATTACGTCAGCAATATTGGCCAATTGCAAAAGCAAATTTAGGTCGAAGGATCATTTTCGTTGCTTTGTTATTGATCTTTTTCCTTTTTCTTCTTTTTGTCTAAAGAGGAAAATTTTGAATAGGAAGAAGATAGACTTTGCTGTAGCCATATCAACTTTAGTTAGAAAACAAAAATGTTGATAGCAAAAATATCTGCACCAATCATTTTTTACTCAAAAAACATAAACTATGTTGTCATGGCAATGCACTGTAATTTCATGCTACTGCTTAAAATCTTACATCATCACATGTAGAAAAATTATTAAACAAGTTAAAAGATCCAAACGAATAAAGGTTTATTGTCGTTTCTTGCCACTCGGGAAAAAAAAAGGCGATATAGTTTAAAGAGTTCTAGAGATATCCACGTGAGATCAGGGACACGTACTTCTGAAATTTACTTAAATTTACTATTGTAAATTACAAATTGAATAAAATGTTATTTGGCAAGGTCCACATGGCTTTTTTCCCCGTTCTAGATTTGAGTCACACCGACTCTGTAATTTATTTTTTTTATTCTTATTTTTTTAGCATTTTTTATTTTCTATTTATGTTTCTTTTTTAAATATATTTTTTTTGTGATGGATCTAATATCAAGTCCGTTTTGATGTTTAAATATTGTTTTTTAGAAAAGTGTATTTTATTTAAAATAAATCATTTTAACTTTTATATCTTTTTTTAATAAATTTAAATTCATAATCTAAACTCACGTAAATGTAATAATTTTTATCCTTTTATTTAATAAAATAATAAAAAAACTCACTAATTTAATGAAAATCTAATTTTTCAAAATTAAATTTGAAACCCAACTCTAATTTCTTTTTTTTTCTAAATCATATCCATTTTATTTCATACAAAAAAATTGTAATTTGACACGACGGAATATATTTCTTTCAACAATTTTTCAAATGAAAATCTTGCGAACGGTTGTAAATTGATACAATTGCTAAGTTCAAGTTTAAAATTAACATTTTTCTATTATGTTTATATGCATTTGTGGTCAAACTAAACTCTTGAAGCCGCTACTCATGTCAATAGGTAGGATTGATGATGAAGTTGATGGGAAAGAACCCCTACTCTTACTGCAAGAATTATTAAGCCCAAATTAACTGAAAATTTAATTAAGACGAAATAACAACAATAAAACATAATAATTTACAGACAAGAGAAAAATATAGCTCATAAGAAAAATTCACTATGGAAAAATTATAACAATCGCATAGAATTCTCTCCCCGGTCCCAATTATACAAAATATTTTCTCAAAACAAATATCACTCAAACAACCATAGTTAGTATATCATGCTTAAAAGTGTTTTAATGCAAGGTTATGAGCCATTTTTATAGCACTTGGAGCACAACATCTCAATGTACTCTTCCGATGTGTGACAGTTTCTAATGTAATATTTTGTCAAAAATCCTACCGAGGTTGGTACTAAGAGAGAACTTTGGTAGAATGATGATATAGCAAGAAAAAGTGTGATACTGCATTTTACAAAAAAAATTGACTAGTTAGAAGAGAATTTTCTATACATACCTATACTTTCAAAGGATCTCAGATTAAAAAAAATCTAACAAAAGTTTATAATATCTAAAAATTTATAATATATAAAGATTGCTCCTTTCATTTTTTGAAATAGAACTCCACAAATTTTGAATATATTATAAAGTTCAATAAGCTCAAACTAGCTCAATAAGCTCAATTAGTTTTAATACTAATTGCCTAACATAAAGTTACAAAATTAATATACATAATCTAAACTCATATCTTTCACTGGTTTGAATACTTAATAAGGTGACCCGAGAGCTTGAAAGATTATTTTCAACAATTTTATGTGTGCATGGATGGAGAGAGAGATTAAAAATCGGGTATATTTCACATAATTTTTCTCTTTTCTTTTTATAATATGTGGGAATGAGAATTGAACTCAATCTCTTGGTTTGAGATATATGTCAATTAACGATAAATTATGCTCGCTTTGATGGTATTTTACCTGATTAGATAATCATGGAAGTGAATACTCCATTCACGACGTTAAACAACCCAATTGATTGGAAATTAAAATTTAAAATTTCACTGTACAAAAGTTTGGGCTTACATATGTTAAATTTTCTAAGACCCATTTAATAATCCTTTCATTTTTCTTTGGTAAGGTTAAAAATTATACTTGATTTGTCACAATTTATTTAGTACCATGGTTTTCACCTTCTTTATAAACCTATTTAATTTCTTAGTCAAATTTCAAAAAAAAAATTTAAAACTTTTATTTTTATAGTCTTCAAAAGAAAATGTATAATAAGTATCCATGACTAAACAAAATAACATGCACGGGAAAGTATTGTTTATAAGTTTAATTTTCAAAAAATAGAAATTCAAAAGTACAATAGTTATCTAATAGGATCTAATGCTCCCTTTCAAAACTTTTTTTTTTCCCTCAAATGAAATGTTTTCATGTGGACAAAAACTAAACAAAAAAAAAAGAAATTAATCAATAAACCATGCTTCTTCCACTTTACAAATTGAAAATAAACCATAATTGATAAAAGAAATCTATATATATATATATGAAGAGATAATGACAAGCATATAAGATTGAAAAGCTCTTCATTCACAGTCAAAGTTTTCTCTTTTGAGAAAAAAAAAATAAACAAAAAGAGAAAAAGAAGCAAAGATGGAGACCAGCAATAAGCATTTTATTGGTGGTATTTCCACTTGTTCATATGAACAATAAATGTATACCACATAAGAAATCCACACATATACTTTAATTTGTGTGCAAATTTTAATGGGTAGCTTCACTTTTTAAATGATAGCTAGAAAATCTTTATGTGCATGTTATGTGTGATGTATTTTAACATTTATTTTATTTTTTTTTTTTTTCCAAAGTTATTTTTAAAATTTTTAACCAATTTGAAAAATGAATTATAAGTTTTTAAATCTATTTTTTATTGGATTTTAAGAACATTTTTAATTTAATGTGATTAACATACATATTATTTTGATTTTAATAAAAATAATTCAATATATAAACCATAAGCTATCAATATAACCAGGGATATGTTTAGAACAATAAGAAAATAATAAGAGTAAATAGAACAATAGGATGTATAAAAAGGGTATTAAAGAAAATCGAAATCAAAACATTAAGAAATTTGTTAAGTACTATATGATATTGTAAAATATTCATGGTAAATAATAATCTTCTTTTTAGTTCAAATAATAATCTATTAATGGTCAATAATAGCCTAAAAAAAATGGTCAATAATAACAATAACAATGAGATAAAGTCATGTTATATCATAGAGAGGCCAACAAAATGGAAATTACATAGCATGTGCTAGATGACTATAATAATGAAGTACAAATACAATACAACCGAATGGCATAGTTTAAGGCACCACAGCGGTAAGAAGTTAAGATGTTATCACCCAAAATTCAAATTCGAATCCTCCGGTATCAAGAAATCAAAAAGAAAATAAAATAATGGAGTATATAATACCACTCGCCCATAAAATTAAAAATTTACCTAATTTTCTTGTATATTGAAGATATGAGTCCTTACCCTATAGTTATAGTCATGGACATTAGTCATGGTACTAAATGTCCATCGATATTTCTATTTATCTATAGATTCAATATTCAATATTGATATTGATATAAAGGGTAATTTGATTAAATATCAAAAATATTAACCAAAATGTCACAAATGTGTACATAATATTAATATTAATCATTTTCATCTTACTTAGAAATAGAAAAATATTTATTTATTAATTTAAATATTTTTTACAACTTTTTAATTTCTCTCCAACTTTTAAAGAAATATTTATTGATATCTATGTTTTATCTATACGAGACTTCAATATTTCAATCGATATCGACATCATTTAAAATATCTCTTTTTCTGCATTTCTATGTTGTGTTCGGCAGCGAGCTTGATTGAATGCCAAGATGTTGGCTCTTAAATAGACTTGATGGGGGGCGTGTGTTCACCACACATCATCTTCTTCATCTTCTTATTCTTCTTCATTATTTTTTCATCTTCTTTCATTTTCTAAAGCCATTACTATTTTCTCTGTTAATTTCTTCCATGTCGACGTTGAACCTGCAGAGCGCGTCCCTAAACAGCTGCACCGCCGCCAAGTTCCCTCTCCCACCCCACGACCACATAGAAATAATCGAATCTCAGCCCTTCGACTACTCCAAACGCGCCCAATGGCTACGCGCCGCCGTCCTCGGCGCCAATGACGGCCTCGTCTCCACCGCCTCCCTCATGATGGGCGTCGGCGCCGTCAAGCCCGACGTCAAGGCCATGATCCTCACCGGGTTCGCAGGGCTTGTCGCCGGCGCCTGCAGCATGGCCATCGGTGAGTTCGTCTCTGTCTACTCTCAGCTGGACATAGAGAGAGCCCACATCAAAAGAAACCAACATCAGCTGAAACAGGAGGAGCCACACAATCTGCCAAACCCTCTTCAGGCCGCCGCAGCCTCGGCGCTGGCCTTCTCCATGGGGGCCATGGTGCCCCTCTTGGCGGCCGCCTTCATAAAGGAGTACAGGGTTAGGCTAGGGGCGGTGGTGGCCGCCGTCACCGTGGCGCTCGTGGGGTTCGGGTGGTTGGGGGCGACGCTCGGGAACGCGCCGGCGGTGCGGTCGTCGGCCAGGGTTTTGATCGGAGGGTGGGTGGCCATGGCTGTGACGTTTGGATTGACCAAGTTGATCGGGTCTAGTGGCCTATAAGAATATATAAAAATGTTTATCTATCAATCCTATCGACTTAAAAATTTGAGTAGCTACTTATCTATTAAATACGAAATTGACCAATAAAAATATGTAACCCTAAAAAGTTAGCAGGAGCGGTAAACAAGTATTGTTTGTAAGAATATTACTGTGAAGTTTAATGTGATAGGTCGTTTAGGGTTTGAAATAATTAAGGTGTGGGTTGTTGTTAATGGGATTTGATATATATTTGACTTTTTTTTAGTTCGAAGATATGTGGAAGTGAGAATTCGAACTTCCAATCTCATTGTTAGTTGTTTTATGCTTATTAGAACACATGTGTGTACAATATCTTAACTACTAGCGATGAAATAATTTCTTCATATGTAAATCTATCTCTCTTCTGGATCGAGCTCTTGTTCTTATATTTATTACTTAAAAGGTGGGCATAATTTTAAAATGGTAAAAACCTGTTTTTATTCATTAAAAAGTACTTCTTAAAATGCTCTTCGCGTGTTTGGTAATTAGATAATTAAAAGTGACTTTAAAATTTTTAAAAACTTTAAAGCAAAAAACACTTAAAAGTGTTTTTAAAGAAAGTACCTAATTAGTGCTTAGGTTTAAAAGCTTCTTTTTCTCGAAGTTGATAGATTATATGATAAATTATCTTATTTAAATATATATTCTCAACACTATTTCACCAAAAAAAACTTACTTTTCACTTAGATTTTGAATGTTAGAAGTAGAACCAAGCTCCAAAAATTAGCAATTATATGACTAGAGAAGAAATTACATTTCAATGATTTCTAATCTCAATATCTTTTTCTTCCAATATCATGTTAAAAATAAATCACAGACTAATAAAACTAAAAACTTAAAACTTAAATTGATAAATCGAGGCACTAGTGAAACATATCTCAAGAGTGTTTGAATCTGTATACCATTTTTTTCTAATTGTAATACTCTAAAGAAATGATAAGTTGCAGTAATATTAATATTTTAAAAAGTATATATATATATATATATATATATATATATATATATATATTTTTTTTTATTTATGTTAGAAATTTAGTTAAAATACTATTTTGATCTTCTGCTCTCAAAACGTGCATTTCGTCCATGTACTTTCAACGTTGATTCATCCTAGTTTATGGTACTTTCAACACTAATTCATTTTAGTTTTTGTAATTTTAAAATGTTCATTTTGATCATTGTATTATTAAAAAATGACCATTTTAATCACTATTTGCAAAAATTTTAACACAACACTTCTACACGGAAACTTTTTAATACAAAATTATGGTTTACATTTTTTAAAAATATATTGAGTTTAGTGTCGTATAGAAATTATGATAGAAAATGAGATTAAAAATAAAATTAAGGGTTTTTAAAAGTAAAGAAACCAAGGTAAACATTTTAAAAGTACAGTGATTAAAATAAATCAAAGTTGTAAGTAGAACATGTACAAARACTAAAATAGTATTTTAACATAGAAATTTCTGCTAATTACTTTTTTAAAATTTGAAAATAATTATTAATGGTAAAATTGAAAAGCTGTTTATAATAAAAATACAAAAATAAACATGTCAGTATTTAATTAAAATAAGTATATACGAATAACTAAATTCAATATTCGTGTATAGATGCTATTTTTAAATACTATAAATTTTATTTTTCAAAATAATGATTTATATATTTGTCATAAAAACCAATTTTCATTATTAAAATACTAAATTAAAAAGTATTTTAGATTTAAATATAAATAGCATATTGATTGGAGAATCGTGAAATCCACGGCAAGCTAACGAAAAATAACCAGAGTTTTGTGATTTTAAAAAATGGCGAATGCATCTTTTGT
Source organism: Momordica charantia (assembly GCF_001995035.1). Next base: position 62,204 of record NW_019104794.1, on the reverse strand, counting down.
GAGAATTATGTAGGGGTAAATTTACATTTTTATCTCCACTCACATCTGCTGCTCTTGGATTTACGGGAACGGGAACTGTCACTGCGTCATTTGACAATTATACCATGCAGGCCACTATTTCAAACTCAAGACTATATCCCTAAAACCTCAACCTACATGGAAAATAAAATACAAATTAATTTAGATTATGTTTCAGAGTTAAATCAATCTCTCTGCCCAATTAGAATTTAACTCAAAAACCTTATTTATGGCATCTTCATTGATGCAGGAACTCATTATCGTAAGTGAGAATGAGCAGATGAAGGATAACGTCGGGCGTGGATCAGTCCTTCCGACCACAACGTAATACTGATAAATAATAACATTTATCACCATGTAGAAGACAAAGAGTGTCCTAATGATCTCTAATTTCTAGACTATGTTACGATGAAAAAGCATACCTTCTATTGTTGTCCAAGTGAATCATCCAGAACAACCTTTTTATTTGCCAACATCGACAACGTAGCAGCAAATATGAGTGGGAAGTATTACAAAAGCAAATCTACTTCTAATCTTCTTCCTACTCATATGGCTATTTTTTATCGTAGAAATGCAAATTTCAGATGATATTTTAGCAATCGGGGTGTGGACCCTATCACTTTTGTCGAATTACATGATCAGCGACTTTGTACATACAAACTCCGTAGATAGTTCCACATATAAAGGAAGTGAAAGTGTGAATGTCACTCAAGTCATGCAGACACACAATCCCAAACTCGATAAAGACTCTGTAATGCACATACTCATTCTAGAGATGATGCACTAGCATGCGTTTTTGAAAAAATTAAAAAGGTACAAGAGAGTGACAACCCGTGTAAACTCAAAGAGACACTGTAATGGGGAGCATGTACCTTACCTTTTCTAAACGCACCAGCAGACGCATTCTTCAAATAATAGAATGAGAAGATTTGTGGAGATAGTTTCATATAGAGAGTTTTGTATATGTCCTAGAGTGTTGTATATTTGTGGATACAGACCCCGTAGATAGTTTCATATATAGCGGAAGCGGAAATGTGACTATCACTCAAGACATGTAGACGTACGATTGCAAACTCGACAAAGACTCTGTAGTGAGGAGCATATACGTGTGCTAGACGCACAGAAGACATGGTGTGGATATTTAGTCTCCCAATATACTTACTATATTTATATTTCCAAAACTCTCGAGCTTCATCTTAATTAAATCTTCTTTAAGTTTAGTTCAACTTTTAGGTTTTGTATTTTTCTTTTGAATTTAGGATTTTAAAGAATAAAATCAAACTGATCTCCAAGTTATTTTTGTAAATATTGATTATGTTTAGATCGTTGAATTTCTAGAACTATTATCCACTAGTATAAGTTGATTAGAGATTTCTTAAATCGAGATGGTTTTTTTTTTCAGGGGCATATTTGCCTTCAATAAAATTGAAAATTAAATCTGACAGTTGCCCACTGTCACAATATTACAATATTAAATACTTTTGGTCATTTTTCAAAACACATTAGTTTTACGTTGTTACTCTTGTTGCCCCTTATTATTTTATATATTTTTAAAGAGAGGATTGTATGAATAGAGCACAAGTTCTTTGTGCGCTATTTTTGGAAAATATGTTAAATCAACTAACTTTTTTTTTGTCAGCTAGAAATGCTCAGCAGTAACTGACATATATGTCCAACGAAAAGGCTGTGAATTGGATCCCCCACCCAACATATTGTATTAAAAAAAACAAAAAAAAAGACTATTTTTTCTTTTCAAATATCTACAGAAATTATTTAAAATATTATGACATTCATAATTCATTAAACAAATTAAATTAACTATTAATGATTAATTTAAATATATTGTTAAAAAAGGGAAAATAAAAAGTTGGGAACATATGAACACAAAAACAATAAATAAATAAATTTGAAATATCTATACACTTGAAATATTGTTGATCAAAGATTCTGCCGAGCTAGCGAGGTCAGCCATGTGGCAACGAGCTGATGAGGTGTGAATTTCTACAAGGAGGAACAAATACTCCGATGCTCAAGTCAGTATGATTCAAACTCAAAAGTAAGTCGTTCTCGAATCATAATTGCATGCCTGAGTGAGCAGAGTGGTGTCCCTTTTATAGGCAACGGGAGGGTATAAGGCCATTGGAATCACTCCGACAAGCGATTACGAGCTGTCGAGGCCCAGGTCGACTTCCTCAAGTCAGTTGGAAAGAATTTAGATGATTCTCTAGTTAGTTCTTTCTTCAACTGAGGATAGGTTGGTCTTCTCCCTTAAGTAGTTGAACTTGTTGGTCTTAGAGAACTAACATAATTGGTCCATGTGTAATGTTGTATTTTTCCCTCCAACAGATATCGTAATGTATCATATTCTTCAACCTCAACAAATAACTTTTCCACTTGTTCTACTGATGAATCTCCTCCTCATGTTTTGATATTAGGGCATGGCCTTTGGTGGACAGTGAATTATCAAAAGGTAAATGGAGCAGAAAAAGAATACCATTGAAACTCCTGCACTCTTTATACATTTGAAACTTTTGACCTAATGCAATTTTCATAATTAGTCAAAGTCTGAACAAATGGGAAAAGAAAAATTATGGTATTAGGAGTTTAAATTATAAGGAGAGAAAAATTATTTGTGGGAGGATAATGGATTCTTAATGAGGTGAAAAAATACCTGAGGCTGATGCCAAATTTATTAAATAGTAATAATGAACTCTTTAAATGGCAAAACTAATACTCATATTTCATATTATTTTCATTTACTAAATAGTAATAATTCCTAGAAATGAAGGACTAGATTAGAGAGCCCAAGAATTTAGGTGAGGAAGTGGAATAGGCTCTTTAATGGCAAAATTTCTTATTTTATTTCTCACTTATTACATAGCAATAATTTGTAAAATGGCGAAGATGGAAAATCAAAAGTTTCTTCCCTTCAAGCCTCTTTTGTTATTTTTATTTATTTTTTCTTTAGTAGGATTCGAACTTTTTTCTGAACCTAGAAACAGCGGATTTTGAACCCCTTTCTTATTATTAGTAAGATAGGGTAGGGCTTCGGGGGCTAACCCGCTTCCCGTTACTCAACGATAGCTTCCCATTGTCCGAGTGTCCTTTGGTTTTTGAAATTGTTGGGAAACAGGGAGGGTGAGAACATAGAAGACTGATATCAAAGGTACAAGGTGGATTTCTCATGGTCCCCAATATTTTTTTTTTCCTATAGGAGCATAACAATGATCTTTTTTTTTAGAATACCAACAGGCATCTGGAAAACGGAAAATAGGTACCATTAGAGAAAAAAGTAATATCTTAACCAATTAAATTGTATGCTCATGTCCATGTTATATTTATGATTATTGTTTGTCTGCTATTTTAAAAATATATATCCAAATTACATTAGATGTATTTTGGTTAATATCGTATTCGTTTTTTTTTTTTTTCCCTTTTCTAAGAAATGAGTCTTCACAAATGAATTTGTTTTTCTTCTTCATTTGTTTAATAGTTCTTACTTTTTACTGGAACTGCTTTTAATGGCTTTGAACAATCTTTATTGAGTCTTTAATGGAAAGTTTTTCCACCATCCACAACTTTTTTTTTCTTTTTGAAGAAGAATCTAAGTTATTAGATAACCATACCAATTTACGTGGATGCCATAGAATATTAAACCTCATTGAATAACATTCATTTTTTTGTTTCAAAATTATGCAATAATTTCTTTGTGTAATTTATTATCAAAATTATTGTTAAAAATTTTAAATAAGTTTGTAAAGTTAAGACATATTTCAGAAGCACTTCACATGGTAATATATATAAATGAGCTCCTTTTGTTAAAAAAATGAAAATAAAGACTAATATTGGCAAAATATCTCAATTTAAAAAATAAAATAAAATAAAAATAGGTCTAAATAATAAAGTCAAGCATTTTATTCAAACGTATGTATACGTATCAAAATTAATGCTAAAACTTCACCAGAGCAATAAATCAACTACATGATCCACCAATTTTCTCTAGACTCGAACTTTCAACCTCAAGAATATAACCGATGACCAAATGGTTTGATGTAACTACCGTTAAGCCATCAAAACCCAACTATACTCACAATTGCAACCTCTAAATTCCTTATGCTCTACAAATGGGAAAATAAATTCAATGCTTGAGAATCTTCAAAAAGAAAGAATCAAGAATGCGAATTTCCTAATGAATCCTTGTGGAATCCCAATGAAAATACCTTATTACTGCCGAATAAGCTTTGAATAGAAAAGCAGGAAAAATTAGGCCGAATAGAGACACTATGCCAAAGAAGCAAAGATTTACTAAAGATTTTGCCACTTGATTCGCTAGACGGTTAAAGAAACGAGAGAGAATGGGAAAGAAACCCTTTTAAACTTAAAAATAATTCATATTCAACATCTTAGAATCATTTGACACGACAATTTCTCCCTTTCCACGTGTAATAACAAAATGTCAACTTAAACCTAACTCAACTAGTTAAAGTACCTATTTTCCGACCAAAAGATCATAAAGAATATTAACAAAGGTCATTCTGGAATCACCATAACTGCTTGATACAACATCTTGTAGTCTAACCAACACTTAGAAGAAGTACTAACAACTGCTACATCGACTCAACATATATGGTTTGACTTTGTGCTACAAAGCACGTCATTGTCCAACCGTGTTCAACTTAAGCCCCCATCATCATGGCACATACCTTTCCCTCGTAAGGTACTCACAAACTTCATTTGTGCTCCTAACATAATAATTGACCAGGTTTACCTAACAGTACCTTTACCATTGTAGTCAATATCTTATTACGAATCATTTCAAATTTCAAAAAAATGTAGAAGAACCGTACCTACCATGGGACATATATTGCATTACGCTTCAACTAAATTGTTCTATTCCACCTCTTAGAAAATAAAGAACTTGAATCAAAATACTTAATAGCATGGCGATGTGCCACTTGCTTACACTTATCGGCAAATTGACTCTATTGCCCGCCAGTTATCAAAAAAATTTTGATAACCCATCACAAGATCATACCTATAACACATTGATTCGATTGATACACAATCAGATCCTCCATCCTAAGGATTCAAGATCCTTAATATTTAGACTACAACTCCATAAACACCAATCAGAATATTTATTTACCTTGTCAAAGCTAGTATAACTCAGCGGTAATTGGCATATATCTCCAATCAAGAGGTGGTAAGTTACATCTCACATCCCACATGTTGTAATAAAAAAAAATTGTCATTTACATTTGTCATGTATCTAATTTAGACATCAAAATTGCATCAACAAACACCACATCACAGGTCTTAATAACCACTTGGGCAAATAACCTTCAAATGGTCAGAATAAGTAAATACAAGTATGCTTGTGCGCATACGCACAGAGAGAGAGGGAAATATAAGCGACTTCAATATCCAAAGAAAAATTAGAAATAAAATATGCTAAACTGCTATTTTACAGCTCAAATCAAATGATTGTCAAAACATAATAAATTCGTTGTCACGATTAGATTTTTATTTTTCACTTCACTTCTTTTTCCTAATATATTTTCCTTTTTTTAATGAATCTCTCCATACGGACCCTTCATGGCCAACATTTAGTCGATATTTCTTCATTCTATTGACATTTTTTACATTATGGCCCTCACACAGATATCATCAACTTAATAGAGATGATATCTGCCCATTAGAAASAACAAAATATCAGATAATTTCAAATACAATGTGCAAGAAAAGGAAAAGAATTTCCCCGAAAATATTAAATTAGCGAAGAATGTCAAACATATAATCACAGATCTTGACCAACTCGCTCAATTTGACAATCTCGCAACCACTTATTTCATACAAAAATCGCTATAGATATAATCACAACAAAACTTAGGTAATCAATGACTCCATAAGACGAGAACACTTCAGTTGTTTGGTTGGTAGCTTTCTCATGCAAGAAAAATAGTTGTGTTATGCCGCATACCTTCCACCTTGATGAATACCGTCATCCTTTCCATAAACTCGGCATGAGCGTCTTTTCAAAGATCGACCTTCCACCCTCCCAAGTTCTCTGTATCTTCGGCATATCAATCCAATGACACCATATCCGAACCAGCCGTTTGAAAAGTGGCAAACTGATCGAGATGGTGGTTTAGTTCATCTCATTGTATCTTGAAAAGGTTCTTCAGTTTCACCAACAGTCTCCACTCATCCATGGACAAGTCATCCTATACATTGGCATAACCAATCCGTTGGCCAAAACTATCAATGAGAGAGACAGATAAAGAGAGAGACAGAGAGAGAAGTAAACTAACCCGATAATTGGCTTTGAGTAGGTCAATGGACTTCCTTGATATGTGGCTGACAAGTTCATCTTCTAAATCAAAATGCCTACCATACATCTTTTGCTGCTCCTCCGAAGAATGGCCAACTATCTGTTGGAAGAACCCAAGCAAACTTTAGCTCGC
>NW_019104794.1:41181-55592 GCF_001995035.1 Momordica charantia | reverse complement strand
AATTATGGTGATGATAACAATAGCAACAGTTACTCCATAGATAACAAAAAGGTTACCTTAATGGCTATCTTCTGCCCTTTCTTCGCATAATCAACAGGTTTGTGATTATTTTCAATAGATGCAATGCGACCAATATCTATAAATTCCCTTTGAGGAATACAAATTGGTGTGCCAACCTGCAAGCAATGGTAAAACATCAAAGATTGAACTACACGTTATTTATCAACAAATTATTCTTCAAGCAAGTGCTGCTGGGAGTGGAACATTGATAAAAAATTAGGAACACTTTGGAATGTAAACTGTTTCATTAATTCGGTTCAAGAGCTTTCAGACACAAAATATACCAAAGTAATCTAAACATAGATCCAGGATATCAACAGAAAGAATTGTAAAAATTCCACAGCTATAATCCTAAGGCCCACACACCTAAAAGGCACAAACAAAATCAGGACACATATTTGCAATTTTCTGAAAATATTCAAATGTTTTATATAATAAAGAACAAAATAATTACATATTTCTAAGCAATGTTAAACTTATAACAAAGGTTTACAAAGAACCTAACACCAATCTAACATATTCATGCCAACATAACTCAACAGTAAACGCACTTACATTCAACAATCCAGTGGTCCTGAATCAAATTTTTCACCATTATTATTTTCTTTTCTGTCATGCCCAATATGACCAAATGCCAGTAAGGTATTCTTGTTGAAACTATTACAGAAAGATCCAATACTCTTAAGATGTCCAAAAGTGTCGGATGTCATGTCCACATCCAAGTGCACTCTAGGAACAAAAATGCAACCAGAAAGAGATTGTGCCTTGCCTTTTTTTTACTTGAAACTTAGAACAGATGTATTCCAAAAAAAAAATGACAAAAGACAGCCCAAAAAGGAACCAAAGCAAAGCATTCCAATCATACAAAATCATGAGGAGACTATAATTACAAAAGAAATATAAATACCTTGGCAATGCCATCAATTACATCAACCCCCAACACGATTGGATCCTTCTTGTTGAAAATGCAATTTGGTAAAATCTTGAGAACACAAGGAAAGACTGCTTCCTCAGCAGCTTCCTTCTTCTTTTCCTCTTTAAGATTATCAATATAGGCCTTAAATTGGTCGAACAAGTGATAAATGATATCAGCAATAAAAATCTTCACTCCCAGCTCATCAGCAAGTTCTCGGGCTTCTGGAGTCACTTTAACATCAAAAGCCAAAATAGTGGCATATTCTTTTTTCTTTTCAAGCATTACACTAGCTTTCATGACGTCTTTTTTATGAACAGGTCCTATACTTATTCCACTAACAGGAATGGTCACTGCTGGGGACTTCAAAAACTCCAACAATGCTTCCAAGGAACCAAGTGTAGATGCTTGAACACAGACTCCCTCACCAGTCTTGTCTATCCTGCTCAAAACTGACTTCATATCTTCCATAGCTGAATCCTTGATGTCATCCAAATCATCCTCAGGACCTACCACATGAAGACTGGTGCCAGCAATAGCATGCTCAAGACCCTACACAAATATTCAAAAGACATATTCTAATAAGATTTTGTTAAGATCTTTCAACAGAAGCAATACTCGATTTCATTACAGTATGATAAGACCTATGAAGCATAAACACTACAATTCAGGAATGTTTCTATGTCCAACACATACTAGACAATCAAAGACTTTCAAGCTCTTTAAAAAATAAGAAGGAAAAAATTATGAAAATTAAAATATAGAAAATAAATAGATAGGTGGCCAAGTGACCTCCATAAAAGACAAATACTCTTTTCTAAATGAATGAGGTAAGGTCTCAGGCCCTAGATCAAATTGGAACGTGCTTGGTCCTATATCAGATTGAAAGACGAGGCAAAACACCCAATATCAAATTCAGTAAGTCTTTGAGAGCTGAGAGCAAAATGTGAATTATGCAAATGTCTTCAAATTAAGGAGAGGGAGTATAAATGTAGGTGGTTTCAATTACAAAAGTTCAAGGTTGTGTAACTTTAAATGTGTCTAATGAATCCCCGACACTTTAAAAGTAGAAATTCTGGTTCCCTTTTATCAAAAAAAAAATGATAAGCTCAAGTACAAAGCAGGAATTCGATTGCAAGATATCCAATCTTGAAAAGTAGAAAACAAAGAAAATGTTGGCTTTTTAGAAGGAAAGAAATGCTAGAATGTTTACAAATAAGTCAAATTCTTTACAACCTTTTTGCGACATAATACAGTTCACAACCTAAATCTGGAGTGCCCAACACAAGTCTTCTCTAACTATACATTCACCAAACCTAGATTTGATGGCCTTTTTTTAATATCTTCTTTTGGAGAGAGGAAACCTTGTCCCTTTGTCCTTTAGGTTGTTCTTGTTTGGCTTTAGGCACTCTGAATGAGTCTCTTATTTCTCATTTTAAAAATAATAATTAATTAAGTAATGATCTGAAATCCCCTCTGGAATGCGACCTAATACTTGTCAAACCTCCATAGTATAGGGTAAGAGCTTCTAAAATTCTCTATTTAATTTTAGACAAGGTGTGAACAAGTTCAAACACGTGAACTTTCAAAGCAAAGTTGAGAAAAAGAAAATGGAATTTGAATGAGAAACAATTGGCAGTCCTTTTCAAGCTAAGTATTGCATGCTCACATTATTTTCTATTAATATCTATTTTTGTCCCAGCAAAAATGTATGTCGAACTAGGACAACCATACGTAGAATTTTAATATCTTAGGAAGGTAACCACCCATACGGTTTGAACTTATTCCCAAGTCTCTTTACACATTTAACTCACAATTCTTCTTCAATCCGAATCTCAAAAAATGGTGGGACAAAAGCCCCCAGTGATGGTGGGCTGGCTACTACTTCATTAACAAACTGAAAATGCTTTTTGGAGAATCTCAAAAAGTGGAATAAGGTCTTTGGAGACATCAGAGAAGAAAAAACTTCCTTAATCTCGTAGATTAACAGCCTTGACATCCTAGAAGAGCCCCCTCCTTTAACGAACAGCAACTAAAGGAAAGATATAAGGTCTTGGAGACAGCAGAGAAGAAAAAACTTCATTAATCTCGAAGATTGACAGCCTTGACATCATAGAAGAGCCCACACCTTTAACTAACAGCAACTAAAGGAAAGATCTAAACTAAAAGCCACGGTAACAGACATGATCCTTGAGGAACAGTAATTATGGAGACAGAACATCAAGTTAAAATCGCTAAAGGATGACATGGAACTCTAAATTCTTTCACAGACGGGGAACAGTTAGTAAAAATTCTATCTCAACCCAGAGGAGATATGCTGCTGTCAAATCAAGAGGAAATCGACCAAGAAATATTTGGGCTTCTTCTCAACCCTTTATGCTATAGACAAGGATCATAGATTCATCATAAAGGGAGCATTGTGGCAACCTATCGGTAGAGAAACAGCATATTGACTTGAGAGGCCTTTTAGAGGAATCGGAAATTTTTACTGCAATCAAGCAGTTAGGATCACAAAAAGCATCCGATCCAAACGAATTTACAAGAGAAACTTTTGAAAAGGCTTGGAACACCACTAAGTCAGATCATTAGGGTGTTCTTAAGAATTTTTTCAGAACAGGGATCATCGATAAGAAGACCAACAAGATTCGAGCTTGCACTCAGAATTTCTCAAATTGTTGTAGTCTCCATTTCCACTGGGTCCTTGCCTACTCTCCTGGATTGTTTGAAGGATGACATTGTTACATCTCTCAAGTTGATTTCTAGTATGTCACCATCCTGTTTGGATGACCATAACACCTCTCTAAATAAAGAATTAACCAGCATTTGAGAAGAAAATCAATGTTTTAAAAATCTTAAGTCGGCTTCAAGGCTTTTTTATAACGAGAGGCGAGGCGTAAGCCTCGAGGCGGTATGAGGAGTAGGCCTCATTTTAAATAAGGAATCATAAAAATTTTAAACTTTGTATTATAAAAGTACAAAACATCCTTAAAAATTCTAACAAATATCTCAATAGTCCATTAATGTACATTAGTACATCTAACCTTTCAAAATCATTATCACTAAAAAATAAAAAATAAATCAAGAAAAAATTTGGAAAACAAGTTGAGGTGAAAAAAGAGAGGAAAAAAGGGAGAAACAAAACTAAAAAAAGAGTAGAAGAAAACTTGCAACCCATAATACAGTATGTAATAACCAAAAGAAAAAAGAAAAAACAAAGCAAAACAGAGCAGATAGGAGGGAAAGAAGGAAAATAAAATTTTAACACACTGCTGATTTACATTTTTATTCATTGTAACAAATAAAGACAAACCGAGTTTGTCTTTTTGTTTGGTCCAGGTTGCTATTTAATTATAGAATAATAAGATTTTATGTATAAAATAATATATCAAACAAATGTCTAAGGCAATTATTTTTCTGTCAGAACACTAAACCACCTTGGTAATTACACCATCTTATTAATTTCACCCCACCACCGCCAAAGACCATTTTCATTTRAGGCTAACGCCTTTTAAGCCTCAAAGGCTTAAGAACAGAGGCTTGCGCCTTTGTTATCTAAGGCGTAAGCTTCTTTTTATTTGTTACAGGCGTAAACTGCGATTTTTAAAACGTTGAAGAAAATATCCAACTATATCTCTCTCATATCAAGAAGGGGATTGGTTACTTAAAAGACAACTTAAAGAATTAAAGGAAGCTATTGAGGATTTCCTTCATTGGATTCTTCTTCGCCCAAGTAGGTTTTGAAGTCTTATGGCGTTTCAAGATTTGTTTTTTATTGGTTTCTCCTGTTACAGTCCTTGGCTTATATTGTTCCTTATTCTTATCAATGGTTGTAATACCCTCGTCGTGATTCTCTTTTGCTTGTATCGTTTTTTTCTTCTCTTCTCTTTTTCTTTTACTCATTTGGAAATCTGGAAATTTGTATCTTTGGAACTTTTCCCCTATCTTTTACAAAAAAAAATTAATAAATAAGAAGACCAACAAGAATTGTATAGGCTTGATTCCAAAGAAAAACGGGGTGGTCAAAGTCACCAAGGAGAAGCCCGATTGCCAAAGACTTGGGGTCTCTTGATCATATTGTTTAGAGGTCTTAAGTTCGAACTTTCCGGTGAGCTTAATACCAAAAATCTTTAATGTCTCCAAGTTTCAGGCCTTGGTCAGGCATGAGTGCCCTTAGGTGTAGGAAAGCAAAACTTCGATCCCCAGTTATCAAAAAAAAAAATAGTAGGAGGTTGTATTTATCATAACACTATTGTGTTTTTTTACAATATTTTTTTAAAGCCTCTCGGGCTCTTATTTTTTCCCTGAATATCTCTACTTTTTCCTAATTATTTAAGCCAAATTTAATTTAATTTAAATATTAAATAGTTTTGTTAATATTTCTATTTTTTAAAACTTGAGTATTTGTTTCATCTAAAAAAAATTTTAAAAAATAGCAAGTCTCATGTCCATGACCTACATTTTTAGAAATTGACGTGTCGCCGAATCCATGTCTGTGCTTCTTATGTTTTATTTCGTAAGAAATGACTTATCATATGTGTCCACGTAAAGGTTCATACTATTCATGATCATAAAGAAAAAAAAATAGAATTTCTTGATTAACAGTAAAATGAATTACCTGTCCAGTAATTTTGATTCCCTGAGCAGCCTTGATTTCCTTGTGATGCAGATATGTTCCCTAAAATCATAGTCATACAACCAACATCACCAGTTGCTCATCGCAACAGTCGCATATAATATAATAATAGTACATCGTCAAGGATTGCATATTCATACAGGCCACATAAAATCTCAGCCATTCTAGTGATAGTGAACGGAAATATTTAGGCAGACAAAACCAAGAAACCGTCAAATACTCAGAAATACCAATGACTACATTCCCTCTATCAACCTTCCCCCTCCAGCTAGAATCACCCATGCCAACCAAACTGGTACTAGATTTAAAATCTTTTTCGTCAATTAAGGAATGTAACCTAAAGCCATACTATAAAACGTTCTTGTGATTGTATTGATCTCAGGAGGAACATTTATGAACCTCTCATTTTCCTCCGTTTGAATTACAATTTTTTCTATTGCAAGGTCTTACTGAGCATTAAAGAGAATAATTATCTCCCACAACTGATCCTAAGATCCTACCTCCCCTTATCACAATCGTCTCTCCCAAATTTTAATTGCAAGCTGCTAATATCCACGCACTAACTCAAGCGTGCACTAGTTATTCCCATAAATAACTCATAAACTAACCAGCCCTCATATACAGAAAGAACCAAAGGTTGAATACATTGACAAGCTGACATATTACCTTTAATTTTTCTTATCTTCTATCAGCAAGATCAATCATCTAGTTATATGAACAAAAGAAGCTAATAGAAGTAATACCTTCACTCGGAGCTCCTTCATTGGATGGGGTGTCAACAGGGCTCGAATAGTAGTAACAATTGGGCCCTATAACAAGATATTTCTGTAAGTTCATTTTGAGACCTTCTAGACAATCAGAAAATTCCATAAGTTCATAGATGAGCATAGTTCTTGCCTGCATGCCACAAACAACTATTTGATCTCCTTCATGCAGCACACCATTAACCAATATGACATCAATAGTGGTTCCGTGGCCTTCAACAACTTTGACCTCTAAGACCGTACACTGTTGGTGCACAATCAAAAATAATCAGCTTTGAACTCCTCAATTCATATGTATACATACATACATATATAGAGAGAAAAAATAATAATAAATCACAGCGAATGAACACCTGCACTTCATCACTATACGTAAGTTTCTCCGTCATGGTTTTCTGGGCCCACTGCACCAATAATAATAACAAGTCTGGAATACCTTCACCACTAACATATTTGGAAACAAGCTATTAGAAAAACTTGAAAAAAAAATGTTGACTGCTAGGGAAGTCAAAATATGATATCAAGAAGTCAATGAAACTTACGTAACAGCACTTGTAGGTACTATACTGAAAGTCTCCCCCATTTCTTTGTTTTTATAATACAACTCAGTATTCAATCCCTGCTCTTTAAATTGAGTGATAATCTGTTGACACAAAAAAAATGCATTCAATCGAAGTTCATTTGGAGCTATGATCAAACAATTAAAACAAAAAATTGGATAATGTATATAACCTGAATAAGCCTCATATTGAACTCATTCTGAACATCCTTGGATTGCTGCTTCATTGTTTTAAGTATTGGTGCATTGCGGATAGTTTTCCACCCATAAAGTCTGTCCACCTTGAAAATTGCATAATTGGGAATACAAGATTAAACATTATTAAGAAAAATGCCAAATGCAAATGCAAATAAATGGTAGTTACCTTATTCAGAGCAACAATAAATTCTGTGTTTCTCATTCTCAAGAGATTAAGTGATTCTATTGTTTGTGGCTCTAAGCCATGCATGATGTCAACAACCAAAATTGCAAGATCACATAAACCCGAACCACGAGAACGTAAGTTGGTAAAGGACTCGTGCCCAGGGGTATCAATAACAAGTAAGCCAGGAACCTTCAGCTTTGCATCAGCTTTCAGTTCCCTAGTCCTTTCACGAATGTTTTCAGCAGGAAAATATGTTGCCCCAATCTGCTGAGTAATACCTCCTGCCTCTCCCTCTTGAACATTTGTACCCCGAATACAGTCCAATAGCTTGGTTTTACCAGTATCAACATGCCCCATAATACAGCAGATGGGTGAGCGGAGATTTTCTTCCTGTTGTTTAGGAGTAACATCTGGAATTGGAGCCTTTTTCTTAACAGCATCATCTTTTCTTTTGTCCTTGTCCACAATCTCAGCCTCATGCTGCTTCTTTTTGTTTTCAATATCTTGAGATTTTAAAGGCTGAGAAGGTAAATTCTTTTGGGCAGGAGCAGCTGGCTTGGCACCTATAAAGCAAGTGTTTGAAAACAGCAAAATCAAGCTTCTACCTTAAAAATTAAAAATAGAAAGAAAATGCTTAGAAGGAGATGAAAATCAGTAAGATAACACCTAAATATAATAAAACAAAAGATTGATAAACAAACAAATAAAATATTCCTTGAAAAAGGACATGATAACATACATGAGGCTTACAAATAATCCTTATCTTCGAAGTCTACGCTTTAAGCCTTGAACTCTCTCTCATGGAAAGATCAAAACCTTGGATAGAATTGGAGAAAAAAGAGAGACAAACAAAAAAGACACTTGTCTCTCTCCTCGTATGGGTATACTCAGTAATAAGGCATCAAAATCACAAACTCACCTATTTATGAGGTACATTCTGGCTTATAAAATATGGAACTCCTATTTTCAAGACTTTAACTAACATTTGTGCTATCCTGGGGACACCTAAGATTGACTCTTACAAATTTCTGTAGGTCATGACTTCAAAAGCAAGGTTTAGGTTCCATGGATGATGATTGAAGGCACTACCCTTAGGCAATTTTTTCTTTTTTATGGGAAACAGATAGTAGATGAAATATACAAAATATGAAGGGATGAACATTCCAAAGCTAAAGGAAATTACATAAAATCCTTTCAATTAGCCATAAGATCACTTAAGCTATAATTAGTAAAGGGAGAGAGAAAATGCATTTACACCAAGATCAAGCAAGAATAAAAACCGACTCAGAATCTAAGAGAGAAATCATTGGCAAGAGATGTACCAATGTCAACAAATCTACTCTGGCACGGGGGATATGGAGGAAAGAGGGAGGATCAGATGTCAAATAAGATTAGGGTAGTTACAAAATTCTTCGCCTAACACGCACAATGCACCTGATTGGAAACACTATTTCCAAACCCCATCCAATGTATATCTCATTTCACTGTGTTTTGTCATAAATGTCATGTAAAGAACAAAAATATAAAGAAAAGGTTGAATACAATAACTCGAACACAATCATTATCTCAATACATCAACCAAATTAGCAGTCCTATAAGAAGACAAAGTTTTAATGCTATCCCATAAACGAGGAGGTTATCAAACATTTCTTCAGCAATCCATTGAGTCACTCCAACTAAATGAACCAGAACATGATTAAGTACAGTATCATTAAAAAACAAAAAAAAAAATCTTCTTCTCTTCAAAGCCCTTCCTTCACACACATCCCATTGAAGTAACCAAGACATATTTTTAGGTGACACACAACAGCCACCAATAGAAAAATTATACGGAAAATTACTGATAAGATTAGTGTAACAATTCAACTGGTTGAAAAATCAGTAAAGATGCAACAATAAATGCCCAAAGTTTTGCATGAACAACGTAAACTACAGAACTTTATTAAAAAAAACAATTGATCATATCAAAGTGGATGTGCATCTACAGCCCCCATGAAAGTAATCCTTATCAATTGATATCATTTACTTTGATTAACGTTAAATTCATCTGAGTAACCTTCCAGTAAAAAATACTTCTTAAACTTACAAGTGTCGATTTTACATTATTGAGCTTACCTGCATCACGTGCAGCTGGTGCACCATTCTTTCTATCTTTTTTCATGCCATTCTCAGGCTCTGATTCAAGCTCCTCATCAGCAAAGGAACTTTTTAAGGAAAGATCAACAACAGCATCATCCCAACTCTTTGCATCCCATTCATCCTCATCTTCATCTTCTTGAACTTCATTATCTTCAGTAGCCTCAACAACATCTGATTTTTCTTCCACGGGCATCAACTCCTCCACATCTTCAATCTTCTCAGACTCCAATAATTCAGTCTCTACCACATCTTTTTCTTGTGTTTTTTCTTCCATATGTTCCACTACCTTAGTTTGAGCACTCCCATTTGTTTGATGATGTGCTGGTTTAGTCTTCTTTGACTGGTATTTTGGTCGCTTAGCTGGTGCACTAGGATCAGAAGTAGCTAGAGGTAAACCCCCGGCATTTGCTAGTATCTGGTTCCTCATTGCCTCCAACCTACGTTGTTCTTCCTTTTGCTTCCCTGTTAGCAGCTTGCCTTCCTGTTTCTTTCGTAGGAGCTTCTCTTTTTCTCTTTCCTTTTTCCTACGCTTAGCCTCCTCAGCTTGTCTTTCAAGTTCTTCTTGCCTACGCCTCTCCTCTTCTTCCTTTCTCAACCTCTCTTCTTCCTCCCTTTTCCTTCTTTCTTCTTCTTCTTTTCTCCTAGCCATTGCCTCTTGCATCTCCCTAACATGCTTTGGCACTTTCTTCTCGGGCACTTTACTTTTTGCAGCACCTTTTTTGGGTTCTATAATTTCAGTGTTTACTTCCTCAATTTTCTCATCAGCAGCAGCTGCTGCGGCCGCTGCTGCAGCTTTTTTTTCCTTTTCCTTCTCCTTCTTCTTTTTCTTCTTCCTTGCTGCAGCTGATTCTGTGCTCTCTTCTTCAGCTTCCTTTTCAGCTGATGCATCAGGAGGAGCAACAAGCTCAGGTGGATTCTCAACTTTGTCCTCTTGTGAAGGAAGAGGAGGGTCTGCTGGTTTTGATGTAGGAGGCCCCTCTCCTAGCTCAGCAAGAATCTTATCCAAATCATCTTCTTCTTGAGCAGTCCTTCCACTCTTTTTCTTTTTCTTCTTATTTTTTGAAGTTTCTGCTACCCCCTCCATCTTGTTAGCTTTTGATAAATCAGAATCAATATTGCTACTTGCTGTATTCAATATTTCAGATCCGACTACATCTCTTACTTCATTGCCCAGCACACTTTCATCACTTAATGCAGTAACCATACCGCTGCCTTTCTTCTTAGAGGACTTTTTCTTTCCAGAAAATGCAATTACAGTGGCATCATCTTCATCAACACCATCAACATTTAATTTATTTGGCTCTGAAATAGAAGCATCCCCATCATTTTCCTCATCAGGGAATGCTGCACTAAACAAATTGCCACTTTTCTTTGAAGCCTTGGATGACTTCTTTTTCTTACCCGAGAAGCTAATTGATGCAATATCTTCATCCTCATCCTTCTTAGCATCTCCATCCTCATCCTCATTATCAAGACCACTAAAACCAGAAGCTGTAAATGTATTCCCAGCCTTCTTACCACCTTTCGATGACTTTTTCTTACCTGTAAATGCAATAACAGGCTCGTCATCAATATCTTCATCAACTCTGATCTCATTATCAATCACATCTTCATCATTCTCATCATCAAGAGCACTGAACGCAGCGGAAAAACCAGTCTTCTTAGAAGACTTAGACGACTTCTTCTTACCTGAAAAATTGATCACGGAATCATCCCCTTCATCATCATCCTTTTCCCCGGTTACCACAGATTCTTCATCATCATCATCAGCAGCGCCATCATTCCCCTCCTCATCAAGCAAACCAAAAGCGGAAGCAGTGAAAGCACTGCTACTTCCACCCTTCTTCGACTTACCCTTCTTTTTCCCGGTGATAACAATCTCTGAAACACCATCCCCATCCTCCTCGTCCTCTTCCTCTTTAAGTTGTGAAGCTTTTGAATTACCCTTCTTACCCTTCTTCTTCCCCGTTATCACGACCTTCTCCTCCTGAACTTGGGCTTCTTCAGACAATTCAGTTCCAATGGAGTACTCATCGTCGTCTACTGCAAATGTCTTTTTCTTCGACTTCCCACCACCCTGAGCTGCCGCGGGAGCGCCGTCATCATCCCGTGCAGTTGGCTTCTTCCGACCCATGGAGATATCGGCAAATTAAAACCCCAAAAACCACCAACGCTACCGCCCCGAAAAACCTATCTGCAAATTGATCACCAAAAAATTAGACTCATCAACATCAATCAGCTATATAATCAGATCTCTCACCAGCAGAACAAACCCATCAAGAACAACAGATTATACAACATACATAAAGAAATCAATAACCCCACATCCAAAAACAAAAAAACGACAATGAAGCTCAGCTGAGATGAGAAGCAAAACACAAATACAAACACAAACAAACGCGTATCCAGAGAGAGATTATGCGCACTTCAGCTAGTGATTGGCGACAAGAAGAAATCGAAAGTGAAGGTAGAAAGAGATATTTAGGAATCCGGCGATAGGGAACGGGAATCTGGGAGAGGTTCGTAGTGCAGAATCTTGTTAACGAAGCGGAAATGCGAGAGAATTCAGATACGAACTGATGATTCCGAGTTTGCTTTCTCTACTTAGGGTTGCATATTGGCCGCAGGCAGTAGCCAAATGCAGACTGAACCGAACCGGCGTCCAAAGTTGAGAACAACCGGTTTCGACCGAACCGGTTGATTCGGTTTCTTCTGTTTGAGAAGGGGCAGCCAATGCGAGTTCCGTTTTATTTGGATTTTAATTAACCAACCAAACTCAATTGTAAACCCAACGGTCTCTCAATTGGTTAAGGTAAATCAAAATCATAAATATTAACACTCAAAGTCTTTTGCCATTGTGCAACACCCTGCAATGTAAATTAAATTTCTTTTTAAATAACAAATCTTTATTTTTAAACTTTGTTTAATAAAAAAAATATTTTTCTTTTTAAAACCAGAATATTTGTTTTTTTATGTTAATTTTAAAATTTTTATTTTATTAACCGTTGTTCAAATAAAGATTTTTTTTATATTTTTATTATTTGCACGAAGACCAAAACTACTCCACAAAAACACACTATTTAGGATTTTTGTGTATTTAAAAAATGACATCAATAGCATAAAAAATTAATAAAAATAATTAGTTGGAAAATCCAAGACTTTAAACACCCACAAGATTACTAACAGTGATAGACCATTCAAATATCAAAACTTCAAACCTCCACGATCACAACTTAGATCTAAACATTATAATCTTAAATATCAACAACTACATAATTTCTAAAGAACGATCATAAATCAACTCAAACCGAATTCCCAACAAAAATATCCAGATACCAACATAATTTCAAGGTATAAACCAAATACCTAAATTATTAGAAAGCTTAAACTAGTTTTTTTTAGATAAGAAAAAAAATCTACAAAATCTAATCCTTGAAATTATGCATTAACTTTGAAATATTAAAAAAAAACTACAGAATTGGGCAAAATATTTTATCACATTAATAACTAATTGCAGTCCAAATGATTTTTTTAGAAAAAATCTACAAAGTCTAAACGTATATCAACCTCACATAATTTAATTCTACAACTTAAAATATTAAAACTATAAATGTATAATCCTACAAATTCGTTAATATTTTATAATTCGAAAATCCTAAAATATCTCATCATATTACTTTGTTAAATACTTGTTGAACCTTCCTAAAATCTTCCCATGTAGAATTATAAAATATTAATTCAAATATGTGTATCACAAAAACTTAAAAGAATGGAGAAATACCTACAAAATTAAGATAAAACACGAACTAACAATATTGAAAATCATCAATCAAATGCACATCCACAGAATAAAAACATACCAAATAAATATTGAAGATCTCGCTTTATTCACTTTTGCTCACCTACACGTTTACTCGCCGGAGTGTGTTTAACTGTGAAGTTTGAGATTGGATTGAAATTGGTTTGTCAAAGGGTCATCAAATCTGCACTGTCGGAATTCAGATCGTCGCGCAGAGGGAAAGGTCGTTGCAGGTTATCGAGATAATCCTGTCGTCGCTGGTATGGTGCGTCGTTGTCGTCGTAGTGGGTATCGTTGGAGTTCAAGAGAATGCTGCCAGATTATTCTGCTCTTCTCTTCTCTTGTGTCTCTTTGTATTGTTTATCTCCCCCTATACTGTGTGTGCCTCCTCTCTTAAATACTTAGATTTGCAACAGTAACAAACTTAGAAAGTGGGGAAAGATGAAGGATAAAAGGTCACATAACAGGGCTTTGACGTGAAAGATAACAAACTAAAAAAATCAAATATTAGTTTTAGTAAAAAAAATCCTTTTTAAATTTAAACAAATACTATTATTTAACAAAATTCTTTATTTAAAACCAAATCTTTTTTATTTATTTATTTTTTTACTTTAATTATAAATCAAAATCTGTTTTAAAATTTTAATTTAATTAAAACTTTACCTTAAAACTAATGTTACATTTTTTTTATTAACCAAAAACAATTACATTAAAACCTTATGTTATTTTTAATCAAATAATTAAATAACACTTAATAAAATAAATAATAATAATATTTTTTTAACAAAAGAGAGCCGGACCAAATACGGTGTCTACAGCTTGCCCCCTTTGTGTATCATTGCAGAACTAAAAGGGTAGACAAAGACAAAAGACAAACTATTGGGAAGGCGAGATTTTTATTTAAAGAAGGTTAGAATAACAGACCTTGTTGGACAGGCTTGACTGGATCTTTGATCGGATTCGATTTAACCAATAGAAAATTAAAAGGTAACAACTTGGCTTGATACAGGCTTCGACCAAGATCTTCGATAGGGTTCGATTTAACCAACGGGAAAAATAAAAGTCAACGAACCTGGCTTGACATAGGCTTCGACCACGATCCTTTGATCGAGTTCAATTTAACCAACAGGAAATTAAAAGGTAACGGACCTGGCTTGACACAGGCTTTGACCACGATCTT
>NW_019104794.1:16613-40471 GCF_001995035.1 Momordica charantia | reverse complement strand
ACAGGCTTCGACCACGATCTTTAATCGGGTTCGATTTAACCAATGGGACATTATAAAGCAAGTACCTGGCTTGACATAGGCTTCGACCACGATCTTTAATTGGGTTCGATTTAACCAACAAATAAATTAAACACGCTTGCTCGAGTAAAATGAGATGTCACGAAATTTCTTGCCCTAAGACTTTTTGGAGACTTATTCAAGAAAAATGTAAAGAATGCATGAAACAATGCATGAAATATGTTTGACGCACGATGATAACAGGAAACTTTATCTTGGATGTGAAAAATAGAGTGAATCACTTGCTTTTGTAATATAAACTTGGGATTGTCCAAATAGCCCGATCACCGCATTTCGCTTTCCTTCAAAACCCTTTTAACTGGATCGAGAGTACACAGACAAATTGAGACTTGGCTAAACACTCCTTAAATGGGATGATGACTTTGCCCTTGATAACTTTGTAATGTCATATTTGCCCCAATGATTCTAGAGAACAAATATCCTTATCTTTAGGCTTTCTATGCCCCTACATTTGATTTCGAGTAACAAGTGACCTTGGAGAACGTGAATGTAAGCAACTGCCGTCATTCATAAATAGAAAGAGACAAAAGAGAACATAATTTATAAATGAGATTTCCAATTATGACAAAGGACACATATCTCAAAGATGTTCAAATTTGTAGGCTATAATAGAGAATGGATACACAAAATGTCTTTCAAGTAAAATACTGAGATCAAAGTGAAGTTTTTCGAAATACACGGGAAATTATGTATAATACTTTCGAACATGACTTGGATTGACCGGATTTAAAAGCTCGCTGCCATCCATATTGGCCAAAACTAGTGCTCTTCCAGAGAAAGCCTTTTTCACCACAAATGGTCCTTCATAATTCGGGGTCCATTTGCCTTGATGATCTTTCTGCAATGTGAGAGTTCTTTTTAAAACCAAATCTCCCTCTCTAAACCTTCTTGGGCACACCTTCTTGTCATAGGCTTTCATCATTCTTCTTTGGTTTGTCATCTGCATAATGTCGTCGACCTCTTTTCTTCTACAAAATTTAGTTGCTCATAACTCCTTTGGACTCATTCAGCCTATTGTAACTTAGATTCCATGATAGCTCTCAATGATGGAATTTCTACTTCAACGGGGTGAACAGCTTCCATACCATAAACTAATGAAAATGGCGTTGCCCCGCTTGAAGTACGAACTGAGGTGCGATAACCATGTAAGGTGAACGTTTCATGCCAATTCCTATAAGTTACAGTCATCATTTCAACGATTCTTTTTATGTTTTTGTTAGCGGCTTCCACTGCATCATTCATCTTGGGTCGATAAGGGGTTGAATTGAGATGCTTGATCTTAAACTGCTCGCAAAGCTCGCTCATCAATTTGTTGTTCAAATTCCTTGCATTATCATAAATTATGGTTTCAGGAAGACCATAACGACAAATAATTTCTTTCTTGATGAATTTGACCACAACTCCTTTTGTTACATCTTGATAAGAAGCTGCTTCTACCCACTTGGTAAAATAATCTATGGCTACCAAAATGAATCGGTGCCCATTTGATGCTTTAGGTTTGATAGGAACTATTACGTTCATGCCTCACATAGAGAAGGGCCAAGGGAGCTGCCAAAAAATGTAAATGAGAGGCAATAACATGAGTCTTGTCCGAGTAAATTTGACATTTGTGGCATTTTCTTGCATATTTGATACAATCTGTCTCCTTAGTTAACCAGTAATAGCCGGCTCTTAAAATTTGCCTAGTCATCATATGGCCATTTGCATGAGTACCACAAACTCATTAATGGATCTCCTTCATAATCTTATTGGCCTCTCTTCCTTCAACACATCTTAGGAAAACCTTGTCGTGGTTTCTCTTGTACATTATTTCTCCATTTAAAAAAACTTCATTGTCAACTTTCGGAGAGTGCACTTATCATTTTCTAAAGCATTGAGTTAATATTCTTTACTCTTGATATACTGCTTGATGTCATGAAACTAGGGGTTGCCGCCGGGTTCTTCCTCAATGCTCATATAAGAAGCTGGGATATCTCTCCTCCCAACTTTAATTGGACGAACCTTTTTATTGAGTTCTAAACTGAACATCACTACTAATGTGGCTAATGCATCTGCTATTTGATTATTTTCTCTTAGCAAATAATCAAATGGAAAATAATCAAATGAGATTTCATCAAATTCTTGTGACAATTCTATTATGAGTTATTTGTAAGGCAACAACTTAGCGTCTTTTGTTTCCCATTCTCCTCTTAACTGATGAATTACTAGCATAGAATCCCCAAAAACTTTGAGTTTCCTGACTTTCATATCAATAGCAGCTTGGACACCCATTGAGCATGCTTCATACTCAGCCATATTATGTGTGCAGTCAAAACATAACCTGGCGGTAAGAGGGTATAAATCTCATTTAGGTGACATCAATATAGCCCATATCCCATGACCTAGCTCGTTAGAGGCACTATCAAATATCATGGTCCAAGTTTGTGGGTCTAAATTTTCCTCACCTGTGGTTATGGTGGAGATTTACTCATCTGAAAAGTCAAACTTCACCAGTTCATAGTCATTTATAGGTTGTTAAGCTAGGTAGTCGGCCAGAGCACTCCCTTTAATGGTCTTTTGAGTCACATAAACAATATCGTATTCAGACAAGAGAACCTGCCACCTTACAATTTGACCTGAGAGAGATGACTTTTAAAAAATGTACTTTATGGGGTCCATCTTTGAAATGAGCCATGTTGTATAATACAACATATACTATTTTAGACGTCGGGTATCTCAAACTAGAGCACAACAAGTTTTTTCTACCTGAGAGTATCTAATCTTGCAATCAGTGAACTTCTTACTTAAATAATATATGGTTTGTTCTTTCCTGCCTGAATCATCATGTTGCCCCGGTACACATCCCATTGAGTTTTCAGTTACTGTGAGATATAAAATAAAGGGTCATCCTGGAGTTGGTGACACAAGAACTGAAGGGTCCTAGAAATATTGCTTGATCTTGTCGAATGCTGCTTGACAATATTCACTCCATACCCTATCATTGTTCTTGCTGAGCAACTTAAAGATGGGTTCATAAGTTGTTGTCGGGTGGGATATAAACCTTGCGATGTAGTTGAGTCATCCTAGAAGCCCTCAGATTTCTTTCTGAGTCTGTGGAGGTGGCATCTCTAAGATTGCTTTGACTTTATCTGGGTCAACTTTAATCCCTTCTTGTCTTACTACAAAGCTTAGAAGTTTTCCAGTAGTTGCCCCAAATATGCATTTGTTGGGATTGAGTTTCAATTTGAACTTCCTCAATCGATCGAATAGCTTCCTTAAAATAGGTGTGTGCTCATCGCGCTATTTTGACTTGGCAATCATATCGTCCACGTAAACTTCAATTTCTTTGTGCATCAAGTCATGAAAGATGGTAACCATGGCTTGCTGGTAGGTTGCCCCAACGTTTTTTAGCATGAATGGCATAACTTTGTAGTAGAAAGTTCCCCATAGTGTAATAATTGTGGGTTTTTCGCGATCCTCAGGTGCCATCTTGATTTGATTGTATCCTGAAAACTCATCTATAAAGGAGAAGGTTAAGAATATAGTAATATTATCTACCAACACATCGATATGAGGAAGCGGGAAGTTGTATTTTGGACTTGCACGATTCAAGTCTCTATAATCTACACACATTCTTACGTGTCCATTTTTCTTTAGTACATGGACAATGTTCGCCACTCCCTCAAGGTAATTAGATACCGTAAGGAACCCTACATCAATTTGTTTTAGGGGTGCACGTCAAAACCGTCAAAACAGAAAAAACCGAGAAACCGAACTGAACCAAACCGAAAAATTAGTTTAATCGGGTTCATGGTTCGGTTCGATCTGAGAAATAAACAAACCGAATTATTCGGTTCGGTTTCGGTTTGAAAAAGTAAAACCGAACTTCAGACCGAACCAAAACGATTACCTTTAAATATATATATTTTAATATTTTATATATTTAAACATACATATATTATATTATATTATATGTAAAGTGTTTGATATATTAATGGTGATGTGAGAGGATGTAAAAGATAGATAGGTTAGCGTGCAGGAAAAGAAATAATGTGGTGTCATGTCAGAGATGTCTTTTCTTTATTTATTTATTTTTCTTCTTCTCATGAGTCGTGAGTCTCTTCATATACGTGTTTCTTTCTTTTATGTTTTTTTTCATCAAAATATGAATCTCCCTCTTCCCAAAGACTCATTAATCCCACCCATTTCTTTCTCTCTTTTTTCTCTCTTCAAAATGGAGTCTCATCTACCTTTTAAAACCCACGAATTTCTTTCTTTTATCATTTTTTTCTTCTTCAAAATAGCTTATGAGTCTCTTCTCTTTTCAAGACCCACGAATCTTTTCTTCTTCCTTCAATGGCCGACACACATAAAGAAAACTCACAACACGACAGTTTTGACAACGTCAACAGATCCAACTATCTACACCATCGTCATGACCGACGCCCCAAGCTACGGTTTCTCTGCTCCGACGAGATTTGCAGACTTGCGTCTACAAGAACGACTTTCTTCATTTGTCTGCTAAACCGCAAAACTGAACCGTCAAAACCGTCGGTTTTCGGTTCGGTTCTATTCGGTTTGCATCTTGTTTGCGATTCGGCGCGGTTTTTGTTTTTCTCATTTTTTAAATTTCGGTTCGGTTTCGGTTTGGTCCCAAAACCGAACCAAACCGAACCGTGAACACCCCTAATTTGTTTCCTCACTTCATCCTTTATCCTAATTAACATATCTGACCTCATTTTCCGTAACTTCTGTCTCACCGGCTTGAACTCTGGGTTGATTGGCAATTTGTGCATACTATATCTATATCTAAACCAGTCATATCTTGATAGGACCAAGCAAAAACATTAGCATATTCATGAAGTAACTCTATCAACTTTTTGCGACTCTCTGAAGACATATTAGTGCCTATTTTAACCTATTTGGCATCGGCTTGTGACCCTAACTTAACTACCTCAGTTGATTCCTCATGGGGTCCCAACATCTTTTCTTCTTCTTCTAGCATTCTCAATAACTCAACTAAGAGCTCATAATTTATTTTCTCATCAGACTCGACGCTGTATATAGATGTATCGAGCTCGTATTTTGAATCATTATCACATTCAATCTCAATATTATTGCTTAAGACATAATAAGGGAGAAAGGAAAAGAAAAAGAAACAAATGAATAAATTGACCCAAAGAAAAATAACAGAGCAAAGGAACAAAGTGAGTGAATTTAAAATTGATTGATATGGAAGAATTATAGACAAATAATAGGTCTAGATAGAATGTACAAGGAATAGAAAATTAATTTATTAATTAAGAAAATGAGAGAAAAAATTGACAATTACTTTGACGTATTATTCACTAAAGACGGTAGCTCTAACATGCTCCAATTGCTCAGCTTGAAACCGTTTGGGCACAGGAAGACAAAAGGTCTGATTTCCTCTCTTTCTTCTGTCACTACTGCCACTGCAGAACTCTCATCGTACTCCTGATGGATTATGCCGGCACTTCTGAAAGAGTGGCTGAGAGGTGGAACAATCCTCCTTGGGTAATCATGCTCCCTATTCTCAAATATTGCTAGACGTTTTGTTTTTTCACGGTTCTACACTCTAGTGATGTCGCCTCTATTTAACTTATACCCTAGCCTAAACCTCTTTGTGGTCTTAGCCATCCTCATCAGCTTGTCTAAACTCCCATTGTCTCCCTTAAAGACGGCCTCCAATAGTCKTGGCTTAGGCCTTCCAAACTTCCATTATAAAGTTGTAGCATTTGCAATCTCGAATGACTAGAATGAAGACTCAAAAGCTTCTTTTGTTGCTTCAACGTATGACATCGAAGCAAGCCTTGAGACTAGAATGTCTTCTTGTCCTGATATGATCACCAACTTTTGGTCAACCGCAAATTTAATTTTCTAATGTAGAGTAGATGGAACTGCCCCTGCCGAATGTATCCATGATCGCCCCAACAAAAAACTATAAGCTGATGTAATGTCCATAACCTGAAATGTTATGTCAAATGTGTAAGGATCTATCTGGATTGGGAAAGGACCTATCTGGATTGGGATCTCAATATCCCAAACAACAGCGTTGATAGCTCTATCGAAAGCTCTTACTATCACATTATTAGGCCTCATATAAAACATATCGACCAGTAACTTCTCTAGCATGGATCTCAACATTATGTTTAAAGAAGATCAATTGTCAACAAGGACTTTTGCTACTAGGAAGTTTTTACACTTAATTGAGATGTGAAGAGCTTTGGTATGTTTCTCCTTCTTCTTCTCACTTGCTTTCTTTTTATTTTTTTCACTAGTAGGCTCCTTCACACGCTTTAGCAGGCTATCTGGTGTATAACATCTCCCAGTTCGTGTCAAACCTCCTACCCCGATGATATTGTCAACTGAGAGTGAAGGAGATGATACCTCTTGTCAGACAGTTACCTTGCAATCATATCTCCAAGACACTGCTTTGGAACTTTTATACTCGAAAGAAGCTGGGACCGTGATAGTGATCAGTTTCCGACTATTGCTGGGTGCATCAGGCTTTTCAAGGTAAAATATGGTGAAGGGTTTTGGCTTAAGAGCGGCATTTGAGCTTTCAACTGCTGAGACATCATTCACAACATTTACCCTTTCTTCTGGTGAGATTTTGTAACAGAAAGGACTTTTGAGTCTAACAACTCTTAAACTCTCTTTTTAAAATGATTGCATTGCTCTAGAGAGTGTCCTTTTGCCCTAGCATGGAACAGGCACGTCAGACTTTCACCATACCCTTTATACTTGAAGTTTGGGCATAGGTACTCCACTGATACATACCCACCACCTAAGAGGATTTCAAATCATTCCTGTATAGGGGTTGTAATTTCTGCAACCTTACTCTTTGACTCGATCCCTTAGCATTCAACTGCATTTATTTGGAGGTTCTGATGATTCGGTAGTGGATTATTACTTACATCAGGCCCATTTTATTTTTTAAAGTTCAACCAACCTGCCTTGATTAAAGCTTGAACTTTGTATTTCAATGCAGTGCAGTTCTCTGTTGAATGCCCTACGGCTCATGCGTGATAGTCACAACGGACATTTGCATCATACCATCTTAGGTATGAAAGCTTAATCGGATCTACAGGTACAAGCGCCAACTGATTATTCTAAAATAACTAAGACAGAAGCTTAGTATAAGTCATGGGGATTGGGTTGAATTGAGTCTGTTTACGTGCCCCTTTATTATTCTGCTGCCTCTGAGTATAGAACGTATTATGCTACTGACCCCTAGGTGGGAAATTTTGACTAGCCGGGGGTCGAAAATTTTGAAAGGCATAAGGAGAGTAATGTGAAGTTGTATTATTTACATACTGTTGATTATACCCGTATGGTGATGGATAATAATATGGAGCATATCGTCCGACCATACGGTTGTTATTTTCAAGAGTGTCGGTATGCTCCTACCATTTGCACCTTACCATTTTTCTTCTTCGAAGAACTTGTCTTCTTTGTGGTTGATGTCTCACTAGCAATATTAGTTAATCGACCATGCTTGACACCGTACTCGATTTGAGCTGTGCTATGAGGCCATATTTTTTTATGAACTGAGTATTTCTGTCTGGTCTTAAGTCTTCCCATAATCGTTTCAAGGCATCCAACTGATTTTCTGGGAACGCTACACTTTGAAATGGTGTGACGACATTCTATGATAATGCATCACCATAAGTATGCTGCATGTTCTCTGACCATTGATGAACATTTTCTTGGTCTTGCTCTTTCCATTCTTGGGTAGGAGTCTTACTTGAACTCATGCTTTAATTTACTGTCAATATTAATGATTTAAGATTTAGGTCAATTTCGGTACAATTGGCGGAAAATAATTTTAAAGGAAAAGGGAAAGTTGTGAATTTTTTTTTAATTGTTGTAAAAAAATAACGATTATTATAATAATAATAAATAAATAAAGTGAAAAATGAAAAGCTTATGTAAATGCAATGAGACTCTTTTAAATACTTCACTTTATTAACACCAACCGAAACAGAACTAAACAAAAAATAAACAGCGAAAACTTATGCTAGTGCTAAAATGAGCGTAAAGTTAATGCTTACACAACTTAGAGGAAAACGACCCCCAAATTTTTCATATGCTTTCGCAGTAAGGTCCATTTGAGTGAGAATTCCATACGCCGCAGGGCAACCGAAATTCCACGAATGTCACACTACTCAATCTCCAGTCTAATCTTAAAGTAAAGTCTGGGTAGGAGGCTCATATATTGTGTGAAATGCATGATAATATGAAATTATAAAAGCAAATAATAAGGACAATATATGCACACACAAAAAAATGATGGACCAAAATAGTTTATAACGGATAATAAACGACAAAAATATGGCTTGACTCTCAATAGTTCCCAGTGGAGTCGTTAAGCTGTCTCAACGTTATCGCGACACGGAGCGGCCGACGTCATCGCTTGAAGGGTCTGTTTCGAGATAAGGGTTTAGAGTCGCCACCAATCATCTACGATGTGTGATTGGTCACCTAATTAAAAAACTTGGTCTGCGAAAAACTGATTTTTGGTTTAGGTGTCGACTGAGTGTAGGGAARGTGTTAGCATCCTACGACACTTATTTTAAAAACGGTACCATATTTTTGTCTAAAATTATCTTGTTATTTTATTTGGTCCAAAAGAAAAATATCTAAATGTCCCACAATCTATTAATTCACACTTCGTAATAAAATATGAATTGATAGGTGTGAGTGGCACGGAAACCATTATAAAAATTTATCACCTCAAGAGTATCAGAAAGACTCCAATCTCTATCATTGGAGTTTCTGAAATAATTATTTAAAAATAAATAATAAATAATGATAAGTAAAATAAAGGACTTGGTTCCTACACACAAAAAGGCTTGAACCAAAATCATAAATATAAAAACTCAAACCTCTTACTAGTGCGTAACACCCTAGAATGTAAATTTAATTTCTTTTCAAATAACAAACCTTTATTTTTAAACTTTCTTTAACAAAAAAAATATTTTTCTTTTTAATACGGGAATATTTTTTTTTTCATTTTAAAACTTTTATTTTATTAACCATGGATTCAAACAAAGATTTTTTTAATATTTTTATTATTTGCACGAAAACCAAAAACTACTCAACAAAAACACACTACTTAGGATTTGTGTGTCTTTAAAAAAATGACATCAATAGCATAAAAAAATTAATAGAAATAATTAGTTCGAAAATCCAAGACTTTAAACACCCACAATATTTAACGATTACAAACAGTGATAGAGCATTCAAATATCAAAACTTTAAACATCCACGATCACAACTTAGATCTAAACATTATAATCTTAAATATCACCAACCACATTATTTCTAAACAACGATCATAAACCAACTCAAATCGAATTCCCAACATAAATATCCAGATACCAACATAATTTCAAGGTATAAACCACGTACCTAAATTATTAGAAAGCTTAAACTAGTCTTTTTTTTAGAGGAGAAAAAAAAAAGAAAAAAATCTACAAAATCTAATCCTTAAAATTATGCATTAACTTTGAAATATTAAAAAAAATACATAATTGGGCAAAATATTTTATCACAGAGAAATACCATTTGTATAAATAATTGTGTCACGAACCTAACTATTTGGCACGAGTAATCAAAATATTTTATCACACTAATAACTAATTGCAGTCAAAATGATTTTAAAAAAAATCTACAAAGTCTAAACGTATATCAACCTCACAGAATATTAATTCTACAACTTAAAATATTAAAACTATAAACCTGTAATCCTACAAATTCGTTAATGTTTTATAATTCAAAAATCCTAAAATATCTCATCCTATTACTCTGTTAAATAGTTGTTGAACCTTCCCAAAACCTTCACATGTAGCATTATAAAATATTAATTCAAATCTGCACAAAAACTTAAGAATGGAGAAATATCCACAAAATTAAGATAAAAAAACAAACTAAAAATATTGAAAATCATGAATTGAATGCACATTCACATATAACAGCATACCAAATAAATATTAAAGATCTTGCTTTCTTCACCTTTGCTCACCTACGCGTTTACTCGTCGGAGTGGTCACATAACAGGACTTTGACGAGAAAGATAACAAACTAAAAAAAATTAAATATTAATTTTAGTAAAAAAATCTTTTTTAAATTAAAACAAATACTTTTATTTAACAAAATTCTTTATTTAAAAACAAATCTTTTTTATTTATTTATTTTTTATTTTAATTATAAATCAAATTCTTTTAAAACAAAAATCTATTTTTAAAATTTAATTTAATTAAAACTTTACCTTAAAACTAATGTTACCTTTTTTTAACAAAAAAAACAATTACATTAAAACCTTATGTTATTTTAAGCCAGACAATTAAATAACACTTAATAAAATAAATAATAATAATTTTTTTTAACAAAAGAGAGTCGGACCAAGTACGGTGTTTATAAGCATGATAGGCCAAAGAACTATAAGTTATTTCAAATTACCTGGATACATGAGATGATATTCCAAATTTTATGTAGTAGAATCTGCGTGGTTTGAGTCTTCTTCAACCATACAGCTTAAGCCAAAGATGGGCATCCTCCCTATTAGATGAGAAATAGGATAATAAAGAAGCATAGTATGTTGGAGACCATAATTCTGTATTTATAAGTTGATTCTAAGATTTCCATAATCCTCTATGGTCAACGGGCCAGCAAGTCACACCACTAATTAGAAGTTTATGTGTTCTAATTAGACCACTTATTTTACCCATGAACGGCCAATACATACAATTTACCAGAAATTGTTACCCATTTAAGGAATTATTTTAATTAATTCCAACAATATCCTACTTGGGTAACAAGATTCTATGATAAATCATATGAATTTTAACCTTTAGTGCACAACCAAATATTATTAAAAAAACAAACCTCCTTTAGTTATAATCTGGTTCATCTTGTAGACCAATGTGGAACCAAGGCGATTTTTATTACATGTGAAAGTGCAACTCAACCTTTAATAATCACCACACCAAATATACTTGATGACATAGATCAAGTGTGGAAGAGCAGCATGAG
Source organism: Momordica charantia (assembly GCF_001995035.1). Next base: position 29,356 of record NW_019104794.1, on the reverse strand, counting down.
AATTACGTTCATAGTGATCTGTTCATGTCTATTCTCAACTGGTCATAATCATACTTTATAAATATCAATACAATAAACATATATAAGTATATTTTGTGAATTCAAATAAATCATTATCTTTATTCTACATAAAAAGTATAGAAGAACATAGTTGTAAGTAAAATTACTCCCACTCAACCAAGACATTATCTACTGAAATGATACCCATACGAGTTACATGATCATGAAAGTTCTTAGGTACTAAGCCTTTAGTAAGAGGAACAGTTACCATGTTATGTGTTCATGTGTGTTCTATAGCTATCAGATTATTTTGAACTCACTCCTTGACAACAAGATACTGTATGTGTCAATATGTTTTGACTTTATCGAGCTCCTATTGTGATTGGAATACAACACTGCTTAATTATTGTTACGGTAAATTCTCAATGGTCTTTCAATATTGTCAATTATCTTAAGTGTTGTGACAAAAATCTTAAGCTATATTCTATGATCGATGCCTTATAGCATGCCACAAACCCTACTGCCATTGTTGAAGGGACTATAAGTGATTGCTTTGCACTTTTCTATGAAATAGCACCTTCTGCCATAATGTAAATAATATAACCAGATCTAGACTGCTTGCTATCTTAACAACAGCAAAATCACAGTCGGAGTAGGCAATGATCTCTATATTATCTTATCTCCGATATGTGAGCATGTAATATTTAGTTATTTGCAAATATCTCATAACCCTCTTGACTGCTTTCTAGTGTTGCATACCTGGATTACTAAGATATCTGCCGCGTTCCCACTATAAAAGCTATATCAGGTTGAGTGCAAACATGAATGTACATTAGATTCCCTACGGTTGATGAATAGGGAATCTTTTGCATCTCACTCCTTTCATGATCACTTTTTAGCAAACTAAATTTGTCTCCTTTAGCTACGAGTGTATCTCCTGGTTAACATCCATTTATGTCATACCTACTCAAATACTTTATCAATGTAACTCTTTTGTGATAATCCTAAGATATCTTGAATGATCTCGCAGTATCTATATACCTAAGACAAAATAGCGCCAAGATCGTTCATCTCAAAATGCTTTGTCAAAAAGTTCTTGGTTTCCTGTAGTAGGTTTAAATCACTGCAAGCCGATAAGATGTCATCTACATATAATACTAAGAAGATATATTTACTCTTACTATTCTTACAGTACACACGTTCATCAACTAGATTAGCCTCAAAACCAAAAGAAGTAATAATATTATGAAATTTGTGGTACAATTGACGAGAAGCATGCTTAAGTCCATAGATGGATTTATTTAGTTTGCAAACCGTTGACTTTGGATTTCTTAAATCAAAATTTTATAGTTGCTCCATGTAAATGGTTTCAACAATGTGTTCATTGAGAAAAGTCGTCTTAACATCCATCTGATGTAACTCTAAGTCAAAATGTGTCACTAGTGCCATAATAATTCTAAAAGTCTTTAAAAAAAACTGGAGAGAAAGTCTCTTTATAATTTATGTCTTCCTTTTGAGTAAAACTTTTTGCAACAAAACGTGATTTATATCTTTCAATGTTAACTTTCAAATTTCTTTTAGTTTTAAATATCCATTTACAACCAATAGGTTTCTTTTCTACAGGCAACTCAACTAGATCTCAAATGTCATTGTCACTCATGGATTTCATCTCATCTTGCATAGTCTCAATCCACTTATCTGCCTTAGAACTTTTCATTGCCTGTCAAAAATTGATAGGATCATTTTCTGTAAAGCTAATGTTATTCTCATGTTTTTGAAGAAATACAATATAATCATCTTACATTGCACTTTTTCTTTCTCTAGTGGATCTTCTTAATGACACTTATTGAGTATGTTGAGATTGATCTATGAGGTAGAGTGATGTGTCCTCGGTGTTGTCTTGAGAGGTAATCGCATCAAATGTTGGAACTTCATCTTGAGTGTTATTATCTAAAACTACTTTACTAACGACGGTAAGTAAGGTAACCACGTCATTCCTAATAGTAGTATTTTTTTTTTCAAAGACAACATCTCTACTTTTATTTCTCCCCTTAAACTTAATATTTTCAAGAAATCGAATGTTTCCCGTCTCGAAAAGGGTTCTTGAAGTGGGATTATAGAACTTAAAGCCCCGAGAATGCTCAACATACCCAACAAAATAGTAACTATGATTCTTGAGTCCAGTTTCTTTTCATTTGGACTATAAGGCTTTGCTTCCGCTGAACATCCCAAATATGTAAATACCTTAGAATTGGTCTTTTTCCTGTCTACAACTCATATGAGGTTTTCTTTATTACTTTGTTTGGTACTCTGTTAAGTATGTACACTGTGGTTTTTAATGTTTCTCCCCAAAGAGATTCTAGCAATAAAGAATGAGAAATCATACTTCTTACCATATATTTAAGAATCCTATTTCGCCTCTCACCAACTCCATTCATGCTAGGTTTCCCAGGCATTATGTACTGAGGAACTATACCATATTGTTAAGTGCAAAGAGTCATGGACGTTGTTTATCTTATCCATCATATCGACCATAATATTCTCCTCCACGGTTAGATGTGATGGTTTTAATTTTTCTATCAAGTTGAAGTTCAACTTTTGCGTTAAAAGATTTGAACATGTCTAGAGCTTGAGATTTTTCATGAACTAAATATAGGTAGCAGTATCTTGAATAGTCATCGATGAACGTGATAAAATATTATTGTCCGTTACATGAAGCTGTAAGGAATGGTCCACATATATGTCAGTATGTATCATTTCTAAGACTTTTTTAGCTCTTCCAGCACCTATATTTATCTTGTTTGTTTCTTTTCCTTTGATATAATTAACACAAACCTGAAGATCTGTTAGGTCAAGTGAATTAAGAGTTCCTTCATTCACAAGTCTCTTAATTCTAGTGTTAGAGATATGTCCTAATCGTTTATGTCATAGTGTACCAAAATTTACATTCAATTTTTGCTTTATACCACGTGATATATGAAACATGCAAATGAACAAGACTAACCAAATTTGTCCAATGAAAAAACAAAAATTAAATTCTGTCTGAATGACGAAACAACAAAAGTCTCTAACAAATCCAAATAAAAATCAGTTCCTAAAGATAATCTAAATGTTCTTATTGCTTCTACTTTTGCCCTATTGTTGTCAGCCACGTAGATGAAAGTCTCAGTATCACGTGGCGGTTGGCTCCAAATGCAACCCTGCATAGATACACTTATGTGAATAGTAGCACCTGAATCTACCCACCACATTTGCATAGGTCTAGAAGCTAGATTAATCTCATAACAAATAAGGGAGAGAAACATATCATTCTTCAATAGCCAGACGACATATTTGGCACACTGCTTTTTCATGTGCCCAGTCTTCTTGCAAAAGCAAAAAGTGGGTCCTGAATCCCGTTTCCTTTTCTTTTTCTGCTAGAAGATTCGCAGTATCATTCACTCTCTTTCTCTTTACACTATTTCAGGTAAAAGTCATGTGAACACTTTCTATCTTCTCTCGTTGCATCCTCTTTTCCTCTCGAACAGAATGAGAGATTAGCTCATTCAGGGACCATTTGTTCTTTTGAGTGTTGTAACTCACCCTGAAGTGGCTATATCCTGCTGGAAGAGAGTTAAAAACCAAATGCACTAAAAAGTCTTAAGAAACTTCCAACTTCCGTGCCTTAAGTTTTGCAGCAACATTTGACATTTGCATTATGTATTCCCTTATGTTTCCTTTACCAACGTATCTTGAAGAGGTGAGTTTTACCATAAGGGTACTCACTTCACCCTTATCGTTTTTTGTAAAGTACTACTCCATTTTCTTTAGAAAACATTTGGCATTTGTTCACTCAACAATAGAACCTCTGAGCATGGGAGTAAGTCAAAGAACTATAAGTTATTTCGAATTACCTGGATCTATGAGAAGATATTCCCAATTTACTGTAGTAGAATCTATGTGGTTTGAGTCTTCCTTAGTTATGCAGCTTAGACCAAATATGAGGACTGATTCTAGGGTTTCCCATAATCCCATAGGGTTAACGGGTCGGTATCTACCCAACAGGTCACACCACTAATTGGAAGTTTATGGATCTTAATTAAACCACTTATTTTCCCCTGAATAGCAATACCTACAATTTACAAGAAATTGTTACCCATTTAAGGAATTAATTTAATTAATTCCAACAGACCAAACTTCGACTGTGGTTACGGGCAAACGTTTTGATCCGTGTCTTGTAGGGAAGCTTCTTGCAAACAGAGTTATATCCAGTGAGGTTTCAAGGAAGACTTTCGTGGAGAGTTCATTAGCTATGGAACATATTTGGAGGAAATTTGTTTCTTTTTTGTTTTAGAAAAGAGTGCTTACATATGAAGATTTTGAAGATGGGTCCATGGTCTTTTGATAAATCTCTCATTATTTTGAAACTGTCACAAAGGATGATTAAACCATCTGATATGGAGTTCAAATTTGTGACTATATAGATTCTTTTTTATTACTTACCTCTGGTATGTATGAATAAAACAATGAGGATTCGCCTGGGCAATGCTACCGATGTTTTCGAAGATGTAGATTGTGACGAGGAAGGTTTCTACTAGGTGAAAGTATGAGTATTAAAGTCTGGATTAACATTACCAAGCCAATTTGAAGAGGTATCAAGATTAAAATTAGCAAAAGCTACRAGCCAACATTTATTGAGAGCATCCATGAAAATATTATGCTGGAATACTCGTGTGTTGGGGAATTCACGAACATCTATACTATATTAAAAAGGGAGGATATTGAAAAAACAATTTTARACAATTTTGTCATTTATCAAATTTTTATATTTTACTAAACATACCTTTTTAATTTTAATAATTTTAATTAATAAAAATATCAATGTTATGGATGTGAATAGTCTCAATACAACAAGTTTTGTTTATTTATTTCTAACSATTTATGATTTTACTTTAATTTGAATTAATAATGTAATTAAAAGTGTTGGAATCTCAAAAGTTTCCAACTTCATCTCCTACGTATATTTATATGAAGTTCCTCTCTATTTTTTTTGTTGCAACAATTTAACTCYCTCTTAATTTGTTTCTTTTTATTTATTGATTTCTTCTTCTAAATTTTATAGATTTAACAAGACCATATTACACAGTGACCTAACACATTGTGATTGAGTATCTCAATTTATAGAAGTTTTAAGATAGTGTTATTTATAGTTTGGTTTCATACATATCAATCAAAGATGGACAATCTTTGAGAAATGTTTTTTGAAACATAGGTATGAATCCCTGCTATAAGTGTTTATAACTTATTTTACAATAAGTATTATTATTATTTTTATTTAAGAAGTTCATAAATGGTGATAATTCTGAATTTTAATTTTTACTGAGTTTTTTAATTTATCTATGTAATATGAATTACTCATTAATTCTCTCCTACTAATATTGATAAATAATTCAATTGTCTTTGTTTTTTGAGTTCTCTTTKGAAAAAAAATGACATATTTGAGCTATAGGAATATTTTGTTTAAAATAATACAAAAATATTTTGAACTAATTATTTAAAATATTATCAATAATTAGATAATAAGATGGTTTAATTTAAATTCTAAAGTCTATTTTCTCATTAATTATAAATTTATAATAACTCATTAAAATTAATATAATCAATTAAGAGTGGATTGAGAATAAATATGATACGAGTAGTATATTATATATATATATATTTTTTTTTTCTTTTTTTGATAAGTTCATAATGCTAAAAATTAGAAGAAAAAAAGTTTAATAAAATTTTATTAAGTAAAATATAAATCGTTGGAAACTTAACTCTTAATAAATAAAATTTTAAATGCACCAAGTCAAATGTGTGAAATTTAGAAACGTTGAATATGAAAAGTTTTGTCATTCACTCTTTTGAAATATTTTATCCTTACTTATATTTAACTATAAAGCTTTAATAATTGAGTTTAAATTTCAAAAGTTTTATGATTTTTTCACTCTCTATAACTATAAAGTGATTTTTTCTTCCAAATATTATTTCACCAACATAATTGAATTATTTATAGACATTTTTATACTATGATTCTTTTGTCAATAAATAGTGATATTGTTTAATCTTTTATTGGTGAAATTTTTTTAAGAAAAATAATGTGTATTACATGTGGTAACACACTAGTTCATATATGTGCCTGATGTAATGGATGTAATGGATCGCATAAATCTTCGATATTATTTATTATGGAAACAAAGAGTAATATGGTTCTCAAGACATTGTCTTCTACCTACAAGAAGCTTAGCTGTTAACCTCTGAAATACTRGCCATCCAGGACGACATGTGTTTAGCAAAGATGATGAATTTGAGTTTGATTCAAGTGGATTCGGACTCGCTAGAGGCAATCTATGCGATAAACAGAGCGATGAATTGACAAAATGAAATTGCTACCTTGGTTTGTAATATCGAACATATTACACGTTCTTTCATTTCTACATGCATGTAGTAGAGAACTCAATATAAGACCCCTCATCTCCTTGCTAAGAAATCTCTTAGTAAGGGTAACTCAATATGTTAGACTTTTTTATTTTTCCTTTTCGCTTGTAAAGAGGTAGAGTTTCAGATTTATGTTAGACTTTTTTATTTTTCCTTTTCGCTTGTAAAGAGGTAGAGTTTCAGATTTCGTCAATCGTAGCCTAGGTAGTAGTTCCTTAAGTTGTCAAATGAAGCCTTTATTTAAAAAATAAAACCATTAAAAGACAAAACACAATACTTTTTTATGAGGGTGGGGGATCGAACTCACGTCCTCTTGGTTGGAGATATATGTCAATTACTTCTGAGTTATACTCGTTTTGAAATTCGACGGCCTTATACAAAATGATATTAGTTAATTTTTTTTTATTTCTATAAGTATTTTAAAACGTTTTTACAATGTTCAAAATTATTTTTAATTACTTAACCACATAAATTTTGAAAACGATATTTAAGTTGGCTCATTTTTCCAGTTGATCCAACAAGCTAATTAAACACGTTGTTCCTTCTTTAATGGAAGTTTAATTTCCTAGTTTTTCTTTTTTTTTAAAAGAAATTATATATTATTTTGAGAGGGAAAAAGCCGTTTGAGAGGGGACAGAGTTTAAAAATAATCTAGTTTTAAAAATAAATTACAAAAATAATGTTAGTTTAAAAAAAACTACAAAATAAATGTAATTTAAATAAATAAATTCAAAGGTAAGTTATGTTTCAAAACTATTGACAAAAATAGGTTAGGTTAAAATAAAAGTCAAAACTCGCTTACAATGCCTGCGATTTCCGTGCAAACGTGGCAAGTGATTAGGTGGAAGTCGCGTACAATGTACGCGACTTTCACTTTTTTATTTTTTATTTTTTTGGAAGTCGCGTACATTGTACGCAACTTCCTCATTTTTATTTATTTTTTGTTTTATTTTATTTATATATTGTTATTTTATTAATATTGCGAAATTTAATTAAGATGTGATTAAATTTTTTATTTTTTATTTTTTTATTTTTAAATTTGATTAAAATGTCATTTAAAGTCTAAAAGTTTAAACTTATATTAAAACCAATTCGATGATTAAAATGTCATTTAGCTTCTTGTATTTCATCTTCGTATGTTCTATAAAATAACATTTAAATTTAATATAAATTAAATTGATAAAACATTATTAAATTAATAAAACCATAAAAGTAAAGGTATAAATTACATGAAACTCACATGTTTTGTCATTTGCATCGCGAAATACATGACTTTAAAACAAAAACCAAATTTTGGGATATGTATAATTAGGGTTTTGTTTGTTTTACAATTATTTTGTTTTAAATTATTATATTATAGGAATATGTCCATCATGTGGTAGGTAATTAAGAATTACTTTCCAAATATAGAGAAAATTTAGATGATAGTATTTTTCTTAAATTATGGTCTTTTAAAATAAAATTAAGAAAAACAAAGGGATATTGGTGGGAAGTTGCAGGGCTATAATTTTTAAATTCAAAAGATAAAATAAAAATAAAAAATAAAAAATAAAAAAAAAAAAAAAAGGAGGAGGGGGGGAGGGCTGCCCCTCCCAAATTTAACCAAAAAAAAACAAAGGGAAGTCAGCAAAGACGTGGCTCCATTTGCGCCACGTCAGGCAGAAGTCGTAGCCAATGACTGCGACTTTAGTGAAATCGCGGTCAATGACCGCGATTTCGACATAAATCGCAGCCTATCCCTGCGATTTATCTACCCTAATTTTGTAATTACTTTGAAACCTACCTTAGATTTGTCATTTGTTTTTAAAAAATAATTATTTAAAAAAAAATCCTTTGAGAGGGAAAAATAAATAAATAAATATATATATATATATATATATATATTTTCAAATTAAATCTCAACCATTCATTTTAACCTTTTAAAATCTAATGATCCATATTGATTTTAGTTTCAAACCAATTTCAAATCATTCTCCTCCCTATTTCATCATCCTTCTTCTCTCATAATTTACACGACAATTTTCTCAATAATTCCTCAATGTTTCTTCTCTCCAAAGCTTCAATGTTTCTTTGAATTCTTGTGAGAGATTTATTTTTAGAGAGATCTTTGAACTATCCAATTTTATTTTCTCTTAGCCATTAGAGGGCTTTATTTTTTAAGATTTTTTCTTACAAAATTTGTGAATTAAATTTGTATATCCATTCTTTGAGTGAGTTTGTAAGCTTGTTATTCAAAATTTCAATTCTTTGTAAGAGTTGCTCTTGAACCCGAAAAAGAGCGTTGTAACAGTTTGATCTTGAACYATAAAAAGAATCCGGGTTTGTTCTTGCTCTATAAAAAAGAACATTGTACCGATTGGACTCTAAGCCGTGGAAAGAGTCATGTACTTCAATCGAATATCAAGAGGAGCTTGGGGAATTAATTTTATATTATTATAAATTGCATGAAATTAATTGTTACAATTTCCGAGATTTAGAACTTTTTAACAAGGCTCTCATGGCAAAGCAACTCTGACGGTTCATCCAATCCCCTAATTTGTTTGTGTCAAAAGTTATAAGTGGTATTTATGTGACCGAAAGCTCTCTGTTGGAAGCCGATTATGGGACTCAATCCTCATATTTTTGGAAAGGTATGGTCTGGTGTAGGGATCTTTTAAAATTGGGACTTAGAAAGGTGGTAGGGAATGGAGCAACTATCGTTATTTTTTAGGATCCTTAGGTCCCTAGAGAATCCACCTTTAGATTGATCTCTCCGAACCCGAATCCTATCTGGAAGCCTTGGGTAGCAGCATTCATAGATGACCATAAGCAGTGGGATTTGAGGAAATCAGGAGAGGTGATAGGTGAGGCCGATATTGAAGAAATTGAGAAAATTCCTATTACTCTTGTGGAGGTGGCAGACAGATGAACATGGCACTATAATAGGAATGTCATGTACTCAGTTAAAAACGGCTATATAATTGCAATGAGAAACAAATTACTCAGGAATTCAACAAGTGATAACAATCAGGAGGAATGGTGGAAATCCTTTTGGAAAATTCCATTGCCCCCAAGATCAAAGTGTTCTTACGAAAAACATGTCATGATATAATCCTGGTTACGTCAAATCTAAGGAGAAAAGGGATGAATGTCTTATCGATTTGTCCAGTTTGTGCGAGAAGGGAAGAATATGTGGCTCATGCTCTTGTTGGATGTAAGCGCTCAAAGCAGGTCTGGCAGAGGATTATCCTGTCCCTAGAGATTCAAAGCAGTTTTCATGGTTGTTTTCGTGATTGCTGGGCTGAGTGGATGAAGATTTTATAAACATCATAATTAACTATTGTTGGGATCACCTGTTGGGCCATTTGGAATGACATAAACGCTATTTCAAATCACAAATTGGTTCCAGATGTGACAAAAAGGCAGATTGGATTTTCAAATATGCAAATGAATACTCAAAGACCTTAAAGAGTAGTGTGCAAGATAAAAATGCGATGTTACCTTGGAAGAATGTAGTGTGCAAGATAAAAATGCGAGATTACCTTGGAAGAATGTGTGGACTCCTCCTCCTTTGGATATGGTTAAAATAAACACAGACGGCGCTTGTGACAACTACAGATCGGGTATGGGGATTTTAATCAAGAACGAAAATTAGAACTTGATTGCAGCCATGGTGGATGTTCACGAATGCAGAAATCTTCTCTTGGCAGAAATTCAGGCAATTCGCGAGGCATGAGACTTGCGTTGCGTCTAGGTTTGAAGAAGATCCTGMTTGAGTCTGATTCTTTGGAGACAATTAAGTTGATCTGTGAAGAAGCCGAGTGGATCAGTGAAGCGGCAAATTGGATTTCAGACATGAAAGAGCTGTCTCGCTCTTATCCTCTGATTTCTTTCCACCATATCTACAGGAAACCAGAGGACTCATTATTTGGCAATGGAAGCCCTTTAGGTTGGGTCAATGCATCTTTGGGTCTCTGATTTTCCCATTTTTCTTTGTCAGCGTATTGAAGTTGATTTTCAAAGCTTTGTAGCCTTAATGGTATCTTAAGTTTAATGAAAATTTTCGTTGTTTCAAAAAAAATTGTTAGAATTTATCGGGACTTTTAGTTGCTACATTTTAGTTCAATTACTTCATAATTATTTAGATGGTAAAATTAATTAGGTGTTTGAATTTCTAATTTATTGCTTAACTTGAGATAAATTTATTTGTTTGTAAAAAGCTTACTTATTTATTTAATTGGGTCAATCGTATAACAAAGTTTATTAAAGTTTAATTTAACCCTATTCACCCTTCGCAGGGTTGTCATACCATTCCAACAAGTGGTATTAGAGCGAGTTGTCCAACAAGAAGTGAAAATGATTTCCATCAACCGACTCCTCGCCACCATGGTTTTCTCGGTTTCGAATAGTATATGAGCGGAGCGAGAGCGACTAGAGTTTACTTCAGGAATAGAGGTTTTTGATGTAGTTGCGCACGTTTTTGCTTTTTTCATCGAGATTGGGTCGGTATTCAGCGTCAGTACAAGATCGAAAAGAATGCATAGCATTCCAAGTGAGATGTCCAAGATAAAAGGAACGAAGGGAAGAATCGACGAGCTTTTTCAGCCCCAAAACTCAGAATCAATGGAATGAATGTATCTAAGGCTATCCATGAAAAGATGAGGTAGTTAACTACCATATAAGGACTATCTTGATAGATTTCATTTGTTAGTTATGAAGAAGTTCGGCAAATTAATTTATAAGCCTTTATCTAACAAGAAGTGAAAATAGTGTTGGTTACTCGTCCCTAGGGAGTGGCTCGCCACCAAGAAAAAAAGGGGGGTCGATCTATGAAGTCCCTACGCTAAATTTTGGGGAGTAGGTAAGATCCTAGCACTATATAACTCCGTGTCGGACAGGGCAACGTAATTATTAAACTTTTACTAATGCATTATGAACTAACAAGTTTTTCCCTTTTTTTAAGGGCTATTCCCAAGCCACCCCTACCAATCAATGACCATTCCGAGGAGATCAGAGAGCTTGTTTCAGAGTTCAAGAACGACTTGTGATAAAAAGAACTCTACCCAGAAGATGCTGAGCAAAGCTGCTGGCCTGAAGAGTGGGGCTGATCCGTAACATCAACTGCAGAAGAATGAGGTTCGAGTTGATGAACAGGAGAAGGCCAGGGGTTCCCTTGACGAGGCAGACGAAGTGCGGGTGTGCATCCGATGATCCAATTCAACTTGCTAGCCCAACCACGTCTCTCGATGACCTTTCGCCTTGTTGTCGTTCTTTTTTTTTTCGAATTCCCCATATTTGTCACAGTGCCTCCAACGTTAATTCTCTTCTCACTGTTGTTTTTGTTGAAGATTCGTGAATAAAAAATGTCCGAGCTCGCTTCGATTTGTTGTGCAGTTCTTTCGTACTTGTTTTTGGTGCAATTATTGGTCTCTGTAGATTTTTTGGCAGAATTTCATACTCAACCGTGCTCTTCTTCTTCTATTTGTATTCCACCAATTAGTTCTCCTCCATTGCCTCTACCAACAAATCTCGCTCCCGGGTCTTTATTGCCTCCTCCTACTTCGTCTCCACCATCATCTGAATATGTCGACATGAGTTGGGTCATGAGCAAAATAGATGAATCAGAAGGCTAATCAGAGGACGGAATAAATGGAGTTTCAGGAAATCGAAGCGTTTGTGTTTGGCTAGATTTGGGGGTGGTTTTTGTCAAAATTAGGAGTGAAAAAATCTCGGGTTGGGTCGGTTTTCGAGTAGAAAGAAAATAACTGAAATCTGTTCGGTTTGGTTTTCGATTTTTTCCTTTTTTATTTATTTAAAGGGCCTTAACTTTAAAGGCCCAATTAAAAAAATGGCCTCAAAATCTAGGTTGTGTTTGTGGCCTTTTTATATTAATAATAAAAAAAACAAAACAGAAAACATGGTGAAAAAATCTCTTTTCTTGTTTTTTTTCTTGCTTTTCTCTTTTAACTACACGGAGGGAAAAAAACTCAAAATTTCAGAGCAATTTAGATTTTATTCTTGCCCAGATTCAGAGCAAATATGAACTCCAAACCCACCACTAAGAAGATGAAAGGAAAAAATAGCAGAGGTAAAAGAAGGAAAAAATAAAGAGAAAACTCACATGTCCAAGAGAATAAATCCAAGCATCCAAACATTCTCGGCTCTCCCACACAAAATCAAGAATGCGAAGAGTCTCTCATTGACAGATCTATCTAAGACCAGAAAAGAAAAAGAAAACACACAAGCTCTCAAGTCTCAACCGATGGGAATGTTGTCAAGCGGTGGAGAAGGGTTGCCGCCGCCCG
>NW_019104794.1:0-12455 GCF_001995035.1 Momordica charantia | reverse complement strand
TACTATTGGGAATGGCTAGAGGCCGTGGTTGCTCGTAGCGAAAAGACCCTTCGCGAAGCTCACATATTTGATGCAATAGTGGCTTCCCTATATACGTATGATCGTAACAACGATGTCGTTCGAGCCTTTTGCGAGGCTTGGTGTCCCTCAACAAATACTTTACATACTTCTGCCGGTGAACTATCTATCTCTCTATGGGATTTGTGGAAATTCGGAGGTCTTCCTATTATAGGAAAATTCTATGAAGAAGTCATTCCTAGCCGTAAAGAACTAACCGAATCGGGTAGGCAAGGCAGATATCTCCCAAAAAGTTGTGAGTACCTTTTTAAAGTGTACTACGGTTTGRCCTCTAAAAGAAATGGTCACTCTCATGTTGCCACCAGTTCCTGGATTTCCTTCTGGTTCAAGGGTGAACTCAAGTATATTAAGCCTCCTCCTCAAAAGCCAAAGAAGACAACTCGTCCTCGTTCAACCCATAATCCTACAGGCGTTTTTTCAAAGCTCGTGATTGGTCAAGTAAGGAGAAATGCTTGTTCCAGGAACATAATATAGACTATGAGTGGAGAGAAAAAACATATCTAGCTGCCTTCATATCCTGTTGGTTATGTTGCTTCGTGTTTCCTTACAAAAACCTCAACTTTCTTCGTCCAGGAGTTTTTAAAATCGCTAGCTTAATGGCCGAGGGAAACACTTTCAGCCTTGCCATCCCGGTCTTGGCTAATATATATCACGGATTACGTCAGATCTTAAAGGCCTCTGAGCCAGTTGTAGGTTTGGAAGCTTGCATTCTCATGCATTATATTCATGGTTGGTTGGCCCACTACTTCAACACACATTACAAAACACCTGGAGAGATCCCAGGCCCCCGGATGGTTGAGTTTTCAGGTGAAGGTGGCTCTATATACTTAAAAAATGCGACAGCTCGTGAGTTGATTCATAAAGGTAAGTCCATAGCATGGCATGTAAACGTTCAATCCAGGAATCAGAATGAACTTTTAGTGGATGATGGCAATTTGTCATTCGCACAATGTTCCTATTTCTCAAGCCTTGGAACTTGTGACCTATCATTACGATGCGGGGACTCAATGGTTATTGAATCATACAACCCTCACCGATTTGATCGCCAGTTTGGCTTCTATCAGGACATACCTTTTTTTTTTTTTTAAGAAATGGCCCCTTTAGTTACTTTGGACAACGTCTTATATCATTGGAGAGTTTGCACTCGAACTAATACATCGTCAAAAGTGTTCCTTCCGGCTCGTACATTAAATCCACATGAACAAGTCACTGCTCAATACAAAAGCTGGTGGTCTAGCAAACATGGGGATTACCTCGAGAAAGGTATATCAAAGTTGGTGAATAGTGCTCTTCCTCCTTCACCACAACTTAAATCTCCAAAACATAAAGGAGGTAATAAAAGAGAAAAAGACATAAGACTAATTGAGGATAAAGTCTCTGCTCCAACACCAGATGTTAGCGAACATACTGAAGAGAGCCAGGACAGTAATGGCGACCGTCATTGGAAGCGAACCAAGAGATCCAAGAAATCTTCCCACATTGACGATCAATTTTTTGATGGCTTTTCCAGCACCTCTCAGATTCCTGACAACGTCGAAGCATTGGTGAGTGGTTCCTTTTCCTTTAGTTCTTACTCTTCTTGCTTTTCCTTTATTGTCACGTCTTCTAATTTGCCTCATTTCTTTTTATAGCTACCTCTGGAGGATTTCATCGAAAAAGTGGACGAAGAGCATAGTGGAGAGTCGATGATGAGTCCAGATGGTTTTGAATCTTCCATAAAACATATTGAAAGTTCCAATACCTCTATAGTTGAGAAGATAACTTCCCCACCTCTTCCTATTATGGTCAATACTCCTCAACTAGCTCAGAATAAAGCACCAGTTGCAAACCCTRAGATCTTTCATTACTCTGTTGAAAATGTAATCTCTAATTTCGCCCAGCAAGCAGCTATGGCTATGTGGGAAGACATACAAGAGAAGATTGTTCGTACCCCCCTTGAGAATGTTGCTGATCTAAAAAACGAAGTACATAAAATATTCGGCTGGATCTCCAACACTCGAACAGGTAACTTAACATCTCTCCAGGCATTCGTGGACGGCTACTTCCAAAAGGTTGAAAGATATAATAATCTAGAGTCCTCATTTTCTACTCAACTAACCAAGGTTCGTCAACTAGAAGAGATGAGAACTAATTTGAAGAAATCATTACTGGATGAAGATCTCATACTCGGAGAGCAGCATGCGCTCCAAGAGCGATTCAATAAATTGGCCTCAAGAATCGATGAGCATGAGGCTGAGCTTAAAGCTATGAAGACTGAAGTTGAGACGCTTTCCTGTTTAATTTCTGAGAAAGCAAATGATCTGGACAAACATAGGGTTGAAACCTCTACGATACGTGACGAGATAAGTAGTATGGAATACACCACTATTACCAATGAAACAAATGTGAGATCTCTCGAAGGAATTCGTAATGCTTTGGAAAGCGCACGCCAAGAGCTGAAAGAGTTCAAGTGGAAGCCCTGATTTTTTTATTATATATTTTTTTTGCTTTTATAATCTCATGTAGAGACATTTCATTTGCAAATTTATTAGCTAGTGACATATTAATGTACTTAGCATTGTTTCTTTGGTTTAATAAAATTCTTGAATTTTGTTTACACATTTTTTTTATTTTTTGATGAGATTGAACTTAAAATTTTCTTTAAGCTCCCTACGTACCCTCCCGATGAAAGGAATCAAGTCATAACGTAGTTCAAATACAAGATTTTTTTTTTGGGCCGTTCACCTTTTAAACTCATGCGGGCCAGGAGTATCATGTAGTTTAGACTCTTACGATAAGAAGTGTTGTATTTCAAATGCTCTCATTTTCATCACAATTTCTATATCCTCCATTTTCAGGATTGGTTGAGATGAAAAGCTTTTGTTTTACTTTTAAGGAACCTTCTGTATTTATGAGAATGGAGAATTTTCTTTTCATAAGTGAAGGAACAATGCTGTAAATTTTCTTCTCATCATTCACTTCATCAGATGATTTTGCTTCCACGGTCTTCATCATTCTTTCGTATTGATCGTTTGACACTTCAAGACGATCAAAAATAGATTTCAAATATTGATTTTTCTTTGACGTGGAGATGCTTAGCCTTTGAAATACTGAAGATCGAATGGGGATGTATGTAACACATTGACTTTCCTCTTTTGCAGTGGTCATACTCATCCTCTGAAAGACTGAAAGTCGAGTAGCTGAAGGCTTGATGCGATCGAATACAGAAGTCATTTGCTCAGTTATTTTAGAGTTGTCAATTTCTTCCACATTTACGTAATGTGAACTTGCCAGATTTTCTTTCTTCTTTTTGATATAGAATAATTTTTTTGGGGAGAATTTTTTTAAGGTCGCCGATATCTGGGGTCGAAATGAGTCTTTATTTTCTTTCCTCTCTGATTTAGGCTTCCTTGAATCCTTCTTTCCTTGGTGTTCATGCTCTTTGCTGAGCATAGATGACTTCTTCTGAGCAAAACTTTGTTTTTGTTTCTTCTGACGAGTCACAGTAGCCCAATTTTCCTCTCCCTGATCAACAGATTTGACAACATCTTTAATGACATTTCTTGAAGTCTTCCATTGAGAGCGAACAGATATAGGCTTCAACGTTCCAAATTGGATCAAGTCTATCCCCTTATTGTAGAATAGACTTTGAGGTGTTTGGCTGCCTATATTTGTTGTTACTGCATCGTGATTTGATTGAGCTATTTCATTGAAATCCAACTCAATCTTTCCTTCTCGAGCTAAATTTAGGAAACTCTCTTTTATGACAAAACATTTTTCCACTGGATGACTGATAACTCRGTGGTACTTGCAATGTTTTGGATTATCAACTTTACCCATTTCTTCTGGCCGTATACACTCAGGAAGTACTATCAGTCGTGTTTTCAGTAGTTGTTCCAACATATAAGGGATATCGGAATCAGGAAAAGGATAGACATTTTCTTGTCTTTCCTTCAAGCTTAGCCATCTTTCAAGCTGTTCCCAACTCTTGATCGTTTCAGGCTCGAGATCAGTATACCAGTCAAAGGCGTTTCCCTTTAACGTTCTGACGAACTGCTTGACCAATTGATCGCCTCTTGTACCAGCATTCTCACAAGTTTCGACGAAGTGAGCAATATGTTGTTTGGGATTGTCCTTCCCATCGAAATGTTGGAATTTTGGAGGTTGGTATCCAACAGGCATTCTCAGATCATTAATCCTCTTAGTATATGGCTTAGAATACAAGAGGGAGCTTTGAGAAGATCCGTCGTATTGCGCTCTGATCGTGTTCGTGATCATATCTTGAAGCTGTTGAACAGACAGCGAAGCGATCGAAGTGGAATATTGCGATTGATTTTCTTGAGCGATAGTCTGTCCCTTGTCATTTATCTTAATAGCAAGGATTTGACTCGACTCAGCAAGATCTCTGTTTTCAATCTGATTCTTCAAGGAAGCGATTTCATAATCTCGTTCTTCCACTGTCTTCATCAATGTAGCGAGCTTCTTTTCCATTTCAGCCATTTTTTCATCCATAGTGCTTGCATGAGTCATCATAACAGAGACAATGTCAGGATTAAGATCAAATAATGGGTTATGATTAACAAGAAACTCATTTTCAATAGATGTTTCTTGCAGCATCATTACTTTGTTTGCAACAACAGGAGAAGTTTGATGTTCCCGTAGTTGGAATTCATCAGAGCAACCATAGCTGATATGACCCATATGAAGGTTACTCATGTAAGCAGCTGTTGTAGAAGCCTTTTTAAATTCCATTGATTTTCTTGAAAAACTTTAAGTCTTGAGAAAGAGATGAGAGGTAGAGATTGTCCCACTGGGCGTGCCAATTTGTTCACACGAAATTTCTGGAGAAATTATATTTCGTGGAGTTGAACTTTTATATTTGTAGTATGTGTTGTATAGTGGATTCAATCTCTAATCTTTATTCTCTGATTCTTTCTCTCGAACTTGATGTGAAGATTGAAATGCTTATTCTTGAATTTGGATCGAAGTTATATGTTATTCGAAAGTTTTCAAGTCTTCAAGTGTTCAAAGTCTTCAAGTTGGTCTTCGAATCTTCAAGTCTTCAGAGAGTCTTCAATTTGGTGTGAATTCTCTCAATTTTGAAATTCTGAACTTTTTAACCTCCAAAATGAATGAGGTCTCCTCTATTTATAGAGGTTTCCATAGGCTTTGGTGGGTCATTGGGCTTGGGTAATTTTGGGCCAAGTCCAATTCTTTAAATGGATTTATTTAAATTTAAATATTAATCCATAAATTGGATTTTGGGCCAAGATTGTGAACCAAATCGATTCCAAGCTCAATACTCATATGACCCAATTACATATTTTAATTGTCAAATTATCTTTAATTTTAATTTAGGGTCAATATATAATTAATCCCTAAATAAAATAGATAATGACGTGACCGTTTATGATTGGCCCAAATTTTTTGGTTCTACAATGTTTAATTATGTAACTAAAGACGAGATTGAATTATAAATTATCAATAAAACATAATCAAGTAACATTAAATTTTAATTTACTAACTAATATAATTTCATGTATGTATACATGATTTTGTTTCGACATTTGCATCGCGACGAAATTTCCATAAGTATATTAGTTATATATTTGGATATGATGGTTAAAAGTGATCAAGTATAAGCTAATTAAGTTACAATAATATACTTCAAAGAGGAAATAAAAATGGATGAGACTTGAAAAGCTATATATCTCGTTCATAACATTAAAGGCATTTTTTTTACACACATTCCCTCCAAGTGACTTACTATGATTGCTTATGATTATTGCTTAGGTCCCAACTAAGTAGAGTGAGAAGGGTAACCATACAAATCTGTTATTGAAAACCTCTTTAACATGTAATTTCACTTTTACCCACATGTTCAATAAATCATCTCATTTTTTTTACTAGTAACAAACACGTGCTATGCACGTAAAATTTATAGTTTTATTTTAAACTATTTAAAAAATAAAATTTAATTAAATAGTTAAAATGTTAAATACCTCGGTTATTTTCTTTCTCCATATTTATCTCATCAACATTTTCAAATTTTTTTTCTTTGAATCTAACACAAAAGTGATGTTGCATTGATCTCATCAGTCAATTTTTAGAAGCAACAATTACTTGATATTTTTCATAATTAAAATACAGCAAGCAATAATAAACAAGTTAACACGTATCTCTAAACTTATGATAGAAATAGACAAATCTTTTTAAAATTAAAATTTTAATCATATCTTTATTATTAGATATTTGGAAGTTTATAGGTTTTAATTTAAATAAAAATATGGTATTGAGTTTCAATTTAAGGCATTAACGTCGTATTTGTCTTATTAAATTTTATGGCTTTTTTTTTTGGTTTCTAATTGAAATTATAAAATTAAATTAAAAGGTAAATTTTAATATTCAAATAATACAATTTCCACTATATTTTGTACTGACAATATTTATAGTGTTAATGCTATTAATTTAATTTTATAGTTATATTTGTGGATTTTCCAGACTCAACTAATTTAAGGCCCCACTTTTATTAATGAAAAGGAAATACTATTTATACAAGACCAATAAGCAAAACAGAATTAGTTTTGCTAACTAATAAATAAGAAAATTACAATAGTAACCCTAGAACCAATATGCCCTCAAACGAATGGCAAAGGCATGAGTTTGCCACGTAAAAATGCAAGACGATCAGCAGACAAAGGCTTTGTGAATAAATCTGCAGGTTGCTGAGCAGTAGGCAAGAAACATAGAGAAAGCGATTTGGAAACAACCCGTTCGCGAACAAAATGAAGATCGACCTCGATGTGTTTCGTACGCCCATGAAAGACTGGGTTACGAGCAATCTGTAAGGCAGATTGATTGTCACAAAACAGAGTATGAGGGCCAACAACAATAAACAAATCCTTCAACAGTTGAGAAATCCAAGCTAATTCAGCTGTGGTAGCAGCCAATGCCCGATACTCAGCCTCAGTGGAGCTACGAGAAACAGTGGTTTGCTTTTTAGCAACCCACGAAATAGGATTTGGCCCAAGAAAAATTACCGAGCCCGTAGTCAAACGACGATCAGCAGGATTACCAACCCAGTCTGAATCAGAGAATGCAGTGAGAAGCAACGAGCACGAACGAAAACATAAGCCCAACATCAGAGTTCCTTGAAGATAACGAAGGATGCGTTTAACAGCAGTTAACTGAACCACAGTGGGCGAATGCATGAACTAAGATACTCGGCTAACAGCAAATGAGATGTCGAGACGAGTAAAAGTCAAGTATGTAAAGCACCAACCATACTACGATAGGCAGAGGCATCTTCTGAACTACACATAGGAGAATCAACATGTAACGAGCCGGCCGAACAAGGCGTAAACAAGGCTTGAACTCAGCCATGCCAAATTTCGAGAGAAGATCTCGAGTGTACTTAGTCTGAGTGACAAAAATGCCTGAAGCCTTACGTTGAACCTCTAGACCAAGAAAATACGTCAAGCTGCCCAAATCTGTCATATTAAAAGACTGTTTTAATTGAACAACCAGTAAGTCAATGTAAGACAAATCATTCCCAGTAAGCATAACATCCTCAACATAAAGAAGAAGGTAGGTGAGAGAGCCACCAACATTCCGAACAAAGAGAGACGGATCAGACAAAGATGCAACAAAGCCAAGAGATAACAACTGAGTTGTGAAGCACTCAAACCAAGCACGGGGTGCTTGTTTGAGACCATAAAGGGACTTTGTTAAGTCGACAAACATGCTGAGGAAATTGAAGATGAACAAAGCCTTGAGGTTGTTGCATATATACTTCCTCTTGAAGAGTGCCATTAAGAAAAGCATTCTTAACGTCTAACTAATGAAGAGGCCAATTAAAGTGTGCAGCCAAAGAAAGGACAATAGAACAGTCGGCTTCTTAACAACGGGACTAAACGTCTTAGAATAATCTACATCCTCCTGATGAAACCCCTTAGCTACAAGACGAGCCTTATAACGAGCCACACTCCCATCCGGATTACGCTTTACCCGATACACCCATTTGCAGCCAATCACATTTTTATGAGAGGGTAAAGGAACTAAAGACCAAATATTCTGGTCAACAAGAGTAGTAAACTCTTCGGACATAGCCTGCTGCCATTCATTAAGTTTGGAAGCTTGAGTGTAGGACGTAGGCTCTAAAATACTGTCAACAGAAGGCTGTGCTACTAGAAAAACCCTTTTTTTAACAATACCAGGTTTTAACCTTGTTTGCATAGGATGCAAATTTGAAGAAGTAGGTACAACAGAATTTTCAGCACCATTAATCATACCATCAACAGGCAAAGTAGATGGACAACCAATATCAGAAGTGCTAATAGAGATAGAAGGCACAGTGGATGAATCAACACAAGCAGCAGTGGTATCACAAGCAACAGACATAGTGTTATCACACATAACATTTTCAGTGAAATAGTACAAACCGAATTACCACCACCAACAGATGAACCACTAGATCCACTGGAACCTTGAGAAGCAGTAGGTAACAAAAGGGGAAGAAGTGAAGATAAAAAAGAATTAGGAGGGGAAGGTGGAGAAGAGGCATAAGAAGAAGGAGAAGACACAGATGCAAAAGAAAAAACAGTCTCATCAAAGACAACATGGCGAGATATATATATACGTTCAGAGACAGGGTCAAGGCACAAGTAGCCTTTATAGCCAAGAGGATAGCCAAGAAAAACACATTGCTTAGTACGAGGTTGAAGTTTATTGGTGGTATAGGGACGAAGTAGGGGATAATATGCATACCCAAAAACTCGTAAATGACCATAATCTGGATGTGTAGAGAAAAGAGTCTCATAAGGAGAACAATGATCAAGAGAGGCAGACGGAAGACGATTTATAAGGAAAATAGCACAAGCAAATGCATGGAACCAAAAACGTAGAAGAACACAAGATTTAGACAGCAAGGAGAGGGTCATTGTAACAATATGGCGGTGTTTACGTTCAACTACACCATTTTTCTCAGCGGTATGAGGACAAGAACGTTGATGTAACACACCACGAGACTCAAAATATGTACGAAGAGAATGATTAACATATTCACCACCATCATCACTTCTAAAAACTTTTAGTTTAGAAGTTAACAAGTTTTCAACAAAAGGCAGAAAACGTTGAACAACAGAGGAAACTTCAGATTTTTGTGTTAAGGGAAAAATTCAAGAATACTGAGACATATCATCCACAAAAAGAACATAATATCGATGGCCATGAATAGAAATTTCAGGGGAAGGACCCTACACATCACTATGCACAATTTCAAGTGGTAAACAAATATAAGACATAGAAAAAGGAAGTTTAGTTATTTTGCCATCAAGACAGTGTTTACAAACAGAAGGAGAAAGTGAAGTAGTAGCATTCATCAATGTGAGTACAGTATTAAGAACAACATTGTTTGGATGTCCAAAACGATCATGCCAAACATAACAAAAAGATTTATTATGTAATTGGGCAGAAAAGGAAAAAGTTGGAGAAGCACAGGGCTTATAGATGGAATTTGAAGGTAATGGATAGAGACCATTGACACTAGGTCCATGGAAGAGTACACGTCCCGACACTTTGTCCTGAATGGTGAAGGAATGAGCATAAAAAAGAGACACACAGTTATTATCAAGACAAAATTTATATAGAGAGAGAAGATTGGCTGATATATTTAGGACACGAAGAAGATTGGAAAGTAGAAAAGTAGAAGAACCAGTGGAAATAGAAGTAAAACCTATATGAGTGATAGGTAAGGGCTGGCCATTGCCAACAGCAATATGTGATTCACCATTGTAGTCAGAAGAAACAACAATTTTGGCAAGATCTGAAGTTAAGTGCGCATTACAACCTGAATCAGATAACCAAATCTGAGAACCAGTAGGAGTAGATGGCTGATTTGGTGACGCTTTAGCAGTACAATTAGCGGCAAGAGCAGCTAAATGTGCAGGAGAATGGCGACATCTGTAATCTTGATTCATGCGGTGATAACAGTCCAATGCAGTATGACCAAAACGATGACAAATTTGGCAAACAACACGGTTAGAAGAAGTAGGCAAATCAGGCTTAGTATTCAAGAAACCACCAGAACTATTATGACCTCCAAATCTAACCGAATTAGGGTTCGAAAAATTAGGCGAACCACGACCAGCAGAAATTTGACTACGGCCACCACCGTTATGATTACGCCACCGCCATGACCACGAGGAACAAAATTAGCCATCATAGCAAGAGCTGGAGCCGTCGTTGAAATATCATCCACTTTCGATTGTTGTTCAATCGTACTTTCCTCACAATTTAGTAAGACATGAAGATCCTCAAAGGAAAGAGAGTGCGAATGAGTACGAATGGTTGTTTTGAAGACATTATACACAGATGGAAGGCCACAAGCTTATTGACCAAATCTTTAATCCGCTGAATGTAAACATCGATCGTTTCCGTAGATTTCTTGGATATATTCTGTAATTCTGTTTTGAGACTAACAATATGCGTTCGAGTAGATGACGAAAAATGCTTCTCCAATTTATTCCAAACCTCCTTGGAGGTTGTACAACCAACAACATATGCCAAAGTCGTTTGAGACAGAGTAGCATTCAACAACGTAATAAGTGCTTGATCCTTCTCAAACCATTAAACATAGGCTGGATTTGGTACGAAGATTCCGCAGAAGTAATCACTGAAGCAGGAGCAGAAATTGATCCATCAATGTAGCCAAAAAGCTTGTGAGCTTTAAGGATCGACGAAATTTGAAACTTCCACAAAACATAATTAGTGGAATCAAGGTGAACAGTAATCAGATTGCAGATGTTTGTAAGAAGAACAATCGGAGAGTGAATAGAAGGAACCGATGAGAGAGACGAAGTTGTTTCAGAACTCTCAGCCGCCATTGCAAAGACGAAAAAAAAAAATAAGAAACTACCAGGATAGGATGCTTATCAAGTCTGATACCATGTGGATTTTCAAGACTCAACTAATTTAAGGCGCCATAATGAAAAGGAAATACCATTTATACAAGACGAATAAGCAAAACAGAATTAGTTTTGCTAACTAATAAATAAGAAAATTACAACAGTAACCCTATAACCAATAATATTTAGAAGAATATTTTATAGTCTATTTATACAGAAGGACCTAATCAAACAAATTTAGACAAATTTTATCGAGAAGATAAAAGATGTTAGTTTTTTTAAAAAATCTAATGTTATAGATTTTAAAGATTTTTTATAATGTTGTTGATTTTTGCCCAACTTGACATCAATAATTATTTGTTTATGTAAAAAGAAAACATATAAATTATTAATTGTTAAAAAAACTTACAAACACTCCCTACGAAAATGGGGCAGCGGTGAAGCTTCTAAATTATTATTATTATTATTATTATTGTTTTCTTTTTTTCTTTTTTTTTTTAGTAAAAAACTTCAAAATTATTTAATTAAATATAAAAATAAAAAATAAACTTGGTTTTGAAAATTATTAATTTAAAATAAAAATACAGTATTAAATCTTTATAAATAGAATTACAATATTAAAATGAATGTAAACTTGGACATAACTGCCATCATATGTAATAGAATGTAAAAATGGGAAATTTACTCATGTGAAATAACTAAGATTTTTTTTTTAGTATAAATAACTAAGAATTCATAATCACAATGCCATTTTATTACACATTTTTGTCACTTCCTCAAAAAGAAATAAATACATGTTTTTGTCTATTGATGACTTTGGCCCAAAGTCCACTTACAAAACTAAAATAAGCCTAAATATAAAATGGTATCAAATATCAAGGAAAATTAAAAAAAAAAACTTCATCTAGACTCTTTTGACTCAACAATATCATGTTCCTTCGTGCCTCTACCTTATATATTTTGAACCATAAATATGTGATTGTTGAGGTATTTTCCAAAATAAAGAAAAGAGGAGGATTGTTGATGATGAGATGAAGAATGCTTTAAATTTTTCATTCTTCTTTTTTAGAAAAAAAAACTTATGTACGTAATATGATGTTATGAAATTATTGAACCAGAAATTGGGAAGAAAAAATTAAGATCATGTGAAAATGATGCATGCGCAAGGATAAAACTTTATTTTTAAATGATATGGACATATGAAATGATGCATTCAAATGATAGTTTTTAAAAATTGTGATATGAACATGAAATGATACATGTGGAAGATATAGTTTTTTATTTTTCTTAAGAAAAGAAAAATTTACCATGCAAATGGCCCCAAGTGATATAATATATACTTCATACCATTATTAATAGATTCTAATGCAATACTAGACCCTAATTTATGCATATAAAATGAATTTGAAAATTTTTATGTGCCCTACATAGGAATGAGAAAATTAAATATGGGAAGAATAATGTACATGACTTCTGTTTTTTTTTTTTTTAAAA